>VDFB02260771.1:0-12860 GCA_007258455.2 Sequoia sempervirens | reverse complement strand
AAATGATCATTATGGACCTTGACTTGACATGCAACTAATTGACAGGCTGACAACAAAAAATGGGTAATTTGATAATGGTCGAGTTTCAAACTCGGTACAACATAGTAGAAGGGCTTTTAGTGTCCTCTCTATTGTTGATGTTTAGAGCAGCATCATGGTCTTCTTCCAGCGATCTCCTTCTACATGTGATAAATTAAATAATAGCTAAGGCTATTTAATTTATATTATGGCGATTGGATGAAATGAAGAGACACGTCCAATTCGTATAATATTTTATTTAATGCTGATTATTGTTAGGATTCAAATTGGCGCAATTTCCAAGGGAGCCGACCTCTTGTGTAAGAGGCGCGATTTCTTGATCAAGGCCGACTTGTATTCATTGAAGGGTCACGTCCTTCTCCCTATCTTGTATATATTCACCATCATTGTATCTCACTTGGCATCGATTCATTTCATTGTTCTTGCATTCCACTTCATTCCTACTTGGTGCAAATTTATTCAAGGCAGATCGAAGTCATTCAAGATCAAGTTCGGCATTATTGGAGGCTGAGATTTATCAGTATATTACTTCATTGTAATTCTGTGTTGCATCAGACTTTGGTGCTTGCATTTAGGCCTTCATATCGGCCTCTTGTAAGGAGATCATTATTGTGATAAATCAATATATAAGTGATATATTGTTGCTGGGTTTTTCTCCCTCAAGAGGAGGGTTTTCCCAGGGTATCTGCTGTGTTGTGTATCTGATTTTGAATTAGTTTTCTGTGCATTTCATCTGATCATAAAACTAACATGGTATCAGAGCGGGTGTGAAGAAGATCACGATCAGATTTCTTATTACAACAATACTCCTTATTCTCTTTCTCATTATTGTCTATCTTGTTGGTGTAACAACTAACACCTATGGAGTATAAGTTGGTACGGACAGCTATGCACACTACACAATGAGTGCTCTTCAAATTAGGAGGGGAAGCTCCCTCGTTGTGCAAGACAAAAGTACCTGAAAAGGAAATAAACTAAACTATATCCTGTCTTTTTGTCTCAAATTGCAGAAAGGTACAAGGTTTTCTAAGAGAACTATATACTGCTGGTAAAATTTTGGCATTTTCTTGGTTTCGTAGGATTACTAACTAAGAACTAAGCTAACCACTTTAAAACTATCCGCTTCCTCAAGAAAAACAGAAAGTACGAGAAATGGAGCAAAATGATTATTTCCGATTTATAAACAAGTATAGATTCAACCTTTCGAAGGCAAGGTGGCACATCTATCGCCTCTAATCTAAACAAAGCCGTTTACTCACAAACGCTTCATATCATAAAAACAAGTAATAGGATTCTCAACTTGTTGCAAGTGGCACATCTATCAGCTCAATCTGAACAAGTTTATTGAACACAAAACAAAATCAATCTAACTAAGGAAAGAATTCACCATCATAATTGCATGAAACCCAAGTGGCATAACAATTCATCATAACAGTAAATACACATGAACAGATACAGAACGAGCAATATTGAAGGCAAGGTAGGCACAACATATATTTCTCTCTCGTGCAAAAGTTCTTGAGGGCACAACATGTATGCTATCACGCAAAAGTTATGTACAAATGCAAAAGCTCTTATTTATAGACATCAAAAGGTGTAGGGAACCCTAAAATCACCTTGAGTCAACTACAGTCTTGCAATGCATGCATGATTTTATTGCTAAACCCTAACAAAGCAAACTATATAGTAAACTGGAAAATTACCATCAGTTAACCGAAACATCTAATCTAAATGGACAATGTGCAAGCATGCACATCCTTATTGAAAGCAAAGTTAACTGGAACACTACCCTTAGTTAACTGAAAATCCTAAAAGCTAATTCCAAGTCCTACGATATTTATGAGGAGAAGATAGGCGTGTGAGAACTCAACGTCAGAACTGAAGGTGGAACTCAAGTTCTGAGAGATGTTTCTGGTTCTATCCTCGTAAACAACAGCAGGTCACTACTGACTGATCACTCTAGATCATCACTGCCCATCAAGTCATCCAGGAATTGATTGATGGCACTCTCTTCTGGCAGTTTGATGCTCTCCACGATGATGACCTGCCTCTTGCACTCTGTGTCATCATCCTTGATCGCCCTCTGACTTTCTCTGATATCTTCAGCCGCTTTCTTGAAACTAGCTGAAATTACTGAAATGTTCTCCAACTTAGCCGCCACAGGATCTCCCTCAAGGCTATCACAAATCAGCTTTTTGAACTCAGCTTGCATTACGTTCAATTCAATATACGTGCCATCCTCAAGAAGATAATGACACAGGATCTGAACAACAAAACCACTGACAAGTGCAAGAGCTCCGACAACATTATCTTTTAGTGAAAACAACTTGGTAGAGATCTTTTCACATATCTCCATTTCGAAAAGGTGCTGCTCCTTCCAAGTGAAAACCTTCTCTCTATCTTCATCAAGCTCCAAAGCATCATATGCAACAGACAACTGAGATACAAGAACTCGATCCTTGGCTAAACTCTCTGCAACTGAAATCTCGAGTAGTTGGATGCCTTGACGAAGTTTATGTGCGTCACTCCTCAATTGATACAAATCCATAAGAAGATGCTCACCTGTAATAATTAAGCTTTCAATCCAGTTGTCCAGAAGTCTGCCATGACTGACTAACTGATCCAACTTTCGTTGTTCTGTAGGTGTATTCTGTGGAAGAACAGGTGCTCTTCTCGAATTTCCGTGGACAAGATCAGAGATATATTGACGAAGTTGACTGTTCTCAGCCTTAAGCAGTGCCTTATCTTCTCCATCCTTTGTGATTCGTTCTTCAAGATTATTGGTGACAATCTTAAGAAGGCTCACATCTGTTTCTCGAGTGGTCCTGCTAAGATTTTCCTTGGTGAAAGTAAAGTCACCGACTTCAACTTCATCTAGGCTCTTACCATTTGGAGGAGTAGCAACCTCTATAATGATCTCCGACTCTGGAGTCTTCTCGATATGCACCTGCTTCTTGATTTTCTTGTTCGACCTCTTCTAATAAGGCTCATCGAACTCAGATAAATCAAGGTTGTATGAAGGTTCTCGCCTCTGTCTCCCCAAATTCCTCTCGAGCCAACAAGACTGAACAATATTATCAATTCGAGGAGAGAGTGTCCCTGATGTATCAACGTGTGGTGGTTCGGTTGTCTCTGATCCCACTCGAACTAGTATCTTAGGCTCTGAATCTATATCAATAAGTTGCACATGTGGTGAACTAGGAGGTGAAGCACGAGGCTCGGCCTGAATGACTGTCTCTACTAGGATCTCAGGTGCATTCTCTACTTGCTTCTGCTTCCTTTTACCAATAGTCCTCCTCGTGTTTCCACTGAGTCTAACTCCTTCAGGTGGCGTCACAATAGCCTTGACCCGAGGCCTTGACCTCGAAGTAGAAGGTAATGAAGAAAAAATTACTGGCGGCTCTGTAACAAGAACTGACTTTCACCTTCGTTTGCTCTCCAAGAACTACTTGTTGGTCTTGATAACCGATCTAGACACATCCTCAATAGAAGTATTCTCCATAACATACCAATCTGGTGAGCAAAGTGGCTACCGAGCAATTTGATCCTTGACATATGAATTGAGAAGAACCTCTCCATCATCATCTGATAGACCATCAACATCCTCTAATAGATAATCAGAGAGCTGAGTAATAGTGAGTCTACAATAGTGACGATGATGAACCTCAAATTCATCTTCACAATTAGCCCAAAAATCTTCAAGTGCTGGCTTATCTGCAATCCCTCGCTCCAACCTAGCTGCATAATGACCCAAAGGATCATAGGAATGCCTCTCAGTATGAGACTTGAGTTTGAATCTCTCCATCTCAGTTGACATATACCTGGCATCTGCCACAGTTCTGCATGTGAAAATGCCCAATCCGAATGGAAAAGTAGCTGCAGACTTATGACGACTGCGAAGAAAGGAGTGAACGTGCTGAACCTGTTTGAGAAATTCCATGAAGATGATCTTGTCTGAAGGATACCTTGGTAACATCAGAGGCTCTCCAACATATCCATAAACCCGGATGTATGTGAAAGTAGGAAATTGGATAAACCAATCCGCCCAAGTCTCCATTGCTGATTTTGCTTCTGTAGAAATCTGGATGTGCATTTCGTTGTCAAGATCTCTGACTGTCCTCATGGAAAAGTGATCATTCACTGCTCGGAAATCTTGTTCAGCCTTAGAAAATTCCAACTAAGAATAGTACTCATGAACACGCTAAACACCAAGAGTCCCATTAGTTTTTAGGTGTCTATAGCTGCCTTGAGATGCAACTAAGTAGACCAAGTAAGACACCATATGAAACTCATGAAACCTGAGAAAATCAGTAATCTGCTGATGTAGGCAATCGCTGATCAACATAGCCCAGTCAAAATGTTCTGTGCCATCAAGGATCTTGGAAATGAGGTAAAACATCCATGGTTAGAAAGTGCTAGCATCTTCTTGACCTGTAACTCGATTGAGCAAAGTTATCAAAACAACAACCTCATCCTTGAATTCACCACGACCAACCCTTTTAGGTATGTTAGTCTTTTGAACCTTCAACCATCTCTGAGCCACCTTTCTCTGTGAACGTTCTTGATCTCCATCCCATATCTTCTCACAGTCCTTAATAACCACAGTGAAATTATCTGAACGAGAAGGAATAGCAAAGCACTTCTCTACATCCTTCGACTTAAGACTGCAGATAACTCTCCCATCAGCTGATCTGATTTGTCGTGAAGACGAGTCATAATGCTTGATGCAAGCAAGAACAAACTCGAGATCAAAAGTGGTGACGGGAATAGATGCCGCTGCCAGCAACCCGGAACATTCAAGATTTCTCAATGAATTGCTGCTAACACCCTCCAAACTGCTCAGGTTAACCACTGGATAGACATGACCTAAGTCCGTGTCTGAAGTTTTAACAAAATCATGTATAAGAACCGATTTGGTTCTATAATCAATGAGATTGAATTGCATTTTGAAAATGAAGACTTTTGACTATGAAGTCGAATATATTCGGACAACTTTCCGAAAAGGCTGAAAATCTTTGGACAAGGCTAAAAATAGCCTATGGCGGAAAAAGTTTTCAAAATTTTTCTGAAACGTGGGTTTTGTGTAGAATCAAATTCTAAGACAAATCCCGACAGTTCGATTCTCTAAAGATGTGCTTCGGACTCACATGCAAAGAGATTCTTGAAAAGCACGTATTTAACGAAGGCTACTTCAGGGCAATTTTCTCGAAAAAATCTAAGACATGGGTTTTGTTGCAAATATTGAAGTATGCGAACCCAGATGATCAAATTCCGAAAATATGCTGAATTTCTTTGACATGCGAAGAAAGTACCTAAGATGAGAAATAGAAGAAATAAGACTGAAGAAAGAAGGTTTTATTTGCTCTACTTTTGTAGAATTTGCCTATCTCTGTTTTGAATTCAATGAAACCTGCATGCAAATTGAAAACAAAGTCTGGAATATTCTTCTTCTGAACAAACTAAATCTGTTGCTACGAAGAACTCTGAAATATGACACCTGTAGGTGAAATATGCTAACCAATTTTTTCGATAATTTAACACAACATAACTAGCAATAGTTGATTGGATTAGCGTTAGCATCAAACTGAAAACTGAACTTGAATTGAAGAACTACTCAACGTCAAGAATGTGCACTCAAGATCCCACTAAGGGTGAGGTGCTAACATATGACGGAGTGTTAAAGATTGAAATTATGAAATGATAGGCGGATAACCAGCCATGAGAAACAGTTCCACACTACCACCAAACAGTGGGGGGAAAAGATTACAATAGAAAACAATTCATCCGCTGCGGCGGGCATCCACAGAACTGTGGGGATTCACCACTATGAGTGGGTATAAGATATTACAATCAATTTAACCACACTGGCGGTAAACCATCCAGGGGACTTATGTGAGAAGATACAGAAAGAAATTGCAGCAATTAAAACTGGAACAGTACTACTGTTTACAGTTTGTACAATTGAGAAATAAGCTGCAAATTACATAGGAAATACAATAATCTTCAAACACAAGATTAATAGATGTTTTTCAATGATTGTTTAACTCTCTAACAGCTGATAATGAATCAGAAATCAGAACTTCTACAATCTGATACAAAAACTGTAAACTGGAAATATCAATCTGCAACTATGAGAATCAATGAAATGTTCATAACTCACTCAATTCTCCTCCGAATGACGTGAAATAAGTTGCAAATACTCCCTAGAAGTCTGGCGCCCAAGATGCAATCCAGAAACAGCCACCAAAGTCTCCAGATTATTTGGCACGAATTCCAATGCACCTCTAGATGGTACGGCCTTCACCAAAAATCGATTTTGCAAGTAAAAATTAAATACTTGGAATTAAATTCCAATACTTTGTGGAAAGTGGCGCCTTCAGTCAACAAATGGATGGCCAAAGTACCCAAAACAAAATAAAATTCACTCCAAAAGATATGAACAAAACTCAGCTTCAGCTGTAGCAAAAACCAAGAACTCAAACTGTGAAAATACTCCAAAATTCATTAATCTTTGATGCTCAATCTGCTAATCTGATGTTGAGAAGCAGCAATGTAGCCAACTAGGTGTTATATTGTGTTGTACCCCAAAATTAAAAATTTTGTTACACTTAGACATTTTGGTAGAAATGAGTAAAAGTCTTGTCAAATCACCAAAAGGTCAAAATTTTATGCGGCGGTTCCTGTATGAGGGTTAAACGCGAAATTTTCAATTTCGACGATCCTGGTCTGCTTTAAGAAAGCAATTTTAACCTACAAAACCCGCCGTGATCTCGGCTTTTTCATCCCAGGAAAACCGCTATTTTTAGAAATTCTTCAAATAGTAACGCTTTTCCTCGTTTTCCCCGGGTTTCTTTCAAATGGATACATCGGGTAAATTTCTAAAAAAAATAGAAAATTTAAAATAGAAAAGTTTGTCCGGCCAGTGGTCCAAACCGCATTTTGATTGGTTCGTACACGCCCATATCGTGACCGGGTGGCGTACCATAATCTCAAAATAGTCGCTTTTATTCTTGTGGGTCTATTCTCGCTTTTCGGCATATATGGAGCCCGAGTCATCAATGGAGGTCGCATTCTCTGACTGCCAGCGCCATCCTTGTTAGCCAGCTTTCTCACGTAGCGCTGAAATGATGAACATGCACTAAGAACGTAGGAAGGAAAAATTGAAAATTCATGAAACCTTCTAACACTGGCGGAAAATGTTTTAAAGAAAGGCGCCCATCTTTGTGGGCATCAAATGTCTAATTAGGGTTTGCGCCTCCAAATAATGTTGCTCGGGCTCGTCAGCCTTAGCAAGGAATTCAGCGGTGTAGTTATCAGATTACTCATTCATCCGGAATTCAGCGACGAACAGGGGAGATCCAAACTGATGTAAGAACGGGAGAAAAGTTGAAAATATCAAAATTTGACTAAGTATTCAGATTTTGGGCGCCCCTGTTGAAGAAGGGCGCCCAGCTTTTTAAGGCCCCTAACTCAGCAGTTAGGGTTTGCAAATGTGCCTGTCCTCTTCAGTGTTCAGCCAACTTCGACGTGCCTGTCTCCGTCAAATCATCCGACTAGGCGTCTTCCGGCAAATTCAGATCAAAGCCGAAGGTACAGAATGAAGGTTTCAGACTCGAAGATGAAAATCAGTAAAAATGGCTAAGTCTGGAGGAAGTGGGCGCCCCTGGTGAAGAAGGGCGCCCAAGTTTTCAAGGAGCTAAACAAAAGAATTTGCGGACAAGTATCTAACGTGATCTCTTCACAATTGACCCAGCTTTCCAACAAGATACTGCGCATGTCAATCAGAGGTCGCAGTCACTAGATCTGAAGCACCAAACAGAGGGTCCGACAAAGGCTAAAAACCAAGGTTCAGAAGCAGCATAGAAAAAGTGTAAAAATGACTAAGTCTGGGTGAAATGGGCGCCCCCAGCCAAGATGGGCGCCCAAACTTTTGAAGGGTTAAAATTCACTTTTTGGCGAAATCTTTTCTAGGAGACCCCTTCTAATATCTCGTTAGCTCCGCGATGAGCATGAAAGGCAGTTGATCCGACGTTCGGAGTTCCAGGTTCAAAAAGATCATCTGTAGGAGAAGTGTCAATGAAGAAACTGAAAATCATGAAAAAATGGCTAACACTGTGAAAGTTCGGAGCCCCTCGAAGGAAAAGGCTCCCATGAATTCAGAGGTCAAGATCAAGTTTTTAGCCAAAGGCTCCTCCAGAACATCCTTCTCAGTTCCAGTCAGGCTCCGTCGTGAACCACTCAGCTCGCCTGTCAGGTTGGTCTGTCAACGAGAGATCAGCGGCGAAGTAGCATGTAAAAATGGAGAAAAGTTGAAAAAGTTGAAATTTTGACTAACACTGGTGAAGTTGAGCGCCCCTCTTGAAGAAAGGCGCCCAAAGTTTCATGCCTTAAGGAAATTTCAAGAATTTTCGAAATTTTCAAGATTGCAAAAGAAGAAAGATGGCATCCAAATACATTGAACAGAGATTTTAGGGTTTTGAAATAAAAGCAAAAGAAAGCAAAAGAAAGACAAAACCCTAAGTCTATTTAACATCTTTCTTTTATGTTATTTTCATTATTTTTGCAGGTAGCCTTCAAGGGAGAAAGTTGGAGCAGCAAGTTTGAAGAAATTTTTCAAGATTCAAGAACGTAGCTTGCTGGTTTTTCATCATATTTTTCAGATCAGCAACATAAACCCTTGCTTTTCTGGTTTTCATCCAGATCAAACTTTTCTTGGCGAAGAAGACCAAGCAGCATTCCATTTTTCAATCATCCTGGTCTTTTTCTCTCACAAATTGGTTTTTCAAAAAATTTCATCAAGTTGCAGTGCAGCTGCTTTTATTTACATGTCAGTGAAATCCTCAGGGTTTGCAAATTTGGATCATCTGGGTCCTCTCAAAACAGTCTTCTGGAGAAAACCCATATCACAGCTTTTTCAAGAAAATTTCAAATTCGAGAATTGGTTGCTTTTTCAATCAGCCATCAGTGTTTTTCAAATCTGATCAACTGGGTCCATTTCTAATGATATTCTGAACAAAACCCAGGTGCTAGCTTTTTCGGTGAAAAATTGAAGAAATTAGGGTTTTAAGCGTTTTTCAACAAAATTCAAGCATTTTCGGGAACGACGTCCGGTTGTTCGGTAACGAGATTCTCCGAAAGCAAACCCATATCTCAAAAATTTAAAAAAATTTGTCCGCTTTGAAGATCTAAACCAGCATTCTAAAAAATGTAGAAAGTTGTTCAAGACTTGTCTCAACATAGGCGAAGTTTATATAGTCATTCTCTCAAGGTTTTCAATAAGGAGTACACTCCCCTCGAGTTTAAGACCAAATCAGCACTATGTTAAAACTTCATCATCTCAGCTGAAGAACGAGAGAAGGTGTGATATGAGAAAAGGGAAAGGTATCAAAAAAAGAGTTGCAATACTCTTCTGATGGAAATCAAGCGAAGTGTCAAAAGCATAAAGTTGCAGAGCCGCCAAGTTATCAAATTTGTGAGTCATCTTTTGGGGCAGCGATGTTTTTCAAGAACAAAACTCATAAAGCAACTGAAGAAGTGAAAGATCCTCTAGGTTTGATCACAAAAGGCGACGAGATCTTGGAGAATCAGAATATTGCCTTAGTTGGCATAGATGCACCGAACCGGGACACAATCTCAAACTTCCTAGCGGATGTGATCGAGTTTTAAAGGCCTTCTCTTCTGTAAGCTTTCTTCCGCTTTCATTCTGGAAATAATCCTTATCCATTCTTTGAGGATGGAAGAAGATAAGATGCATAGTTGATGTCCGCCGGGGCTTAGGGTTTTGTTTTGTTATCTTCTTTCTAGATTAGTAATAATAAAAGTTTCACTTGTTGAGCTGAAGCTCCCAGATTGTGAAAGCAAGGAGATTTGTGGTTCCCTACTCCTCCGCTTTTGTTCATAAATAAAGAGCTCTTTGCTCATTAGTTTCTTTAACCATGCTAGTGATAACAAAACGCTGAGCCTATTTTGCCTTCTATTTGTTATTCAAGTGTCGTTCAATTGTGTTGTGATAGCAAATTGTTGAGCCTCTTTAGCCAACAAGGAGTTAGTGTAATTGCTGTTTTCTATTGTGTTAAGAATAAGTTTGCAAGCCTCTTTAGCTGCAATTTCTTGTTCAAGGCATGTTAGAAGTGAGTTTTGTTCCAGAAGTTCGAGTAATAAAATCATGAGCCTCCTTTGCTTTGATATAAAATCTCTGATTTCCGTTATTGGTGTTTTGCTTTTATGATCTTGATTTCAACTTACATTGAAGTGTGTAGATGTTCGTTGAGAAAGAGTTTATCGAAGTATTTTGTCAGAGAATCATCCTTGTCCATTTCTAATTTCTCTTGCTCTGCGTATTACTTGAGAAGTTAGAAACGTCTCTAGCTTAAGTTAGTCGTAGTTGAAATTCTTAACTCAGAAAATCTCAGCTGCGGCGCTTGTGTTTTATAAACCTTGTGCTCTAAGCTGACAAAAAAGATAGGCAACTTGCTTTTAGTTTAATTTTCTTGAATACCATCGAAGAGGGAGCCCTCCCAATTTGAAGAGTAAAGTATTCCTCAGTGTATAAGCCCGCTTTCAAATCCTGCGATTCCGTGGTGTGCTAATTTAAACTACCAACATATTGCAAACACGAAATTGGATGAAAGGCTAGGAGGTAGACATCCTCGAAGCAATATGTCAATTGTCATTTCGACAGCATAACTTTAGCATAATTTCATGGATGAAATGCTGGAGCAAAAACCTTCAATAAATAAGAGCTCAACAAAACTCTTCAATTGCCTGAGAAGCAGCTCAAAAGACACAAGAGACCTTTCCAATTCCCAAAGACCAGTCAACTTCTCAAGTGGCGTCCCCAAAGCCTCTAAGAATTTCACTTTATTCAAATAATATAAAAGTGGCGTCCACTTTTGCTCAAGGAATAAAGTTCTTAATAAAATTTAATAAAGCTCTTTATGAAGGCGTACCCTTCATGGCCCCACTTTAAAAACAACTTAAGTTATCTCCTTAGGCCAAGGGGGGTGTCAACAGTGAATTAAAACATAATGCCTTCAATTAAATATTTTTCACCAATTAAAGCTATCTAAAGACCAAACCTTAATAATAATAACTGCTCCAACTGCAAAAGACTAAGAATAGACAACTGCAACTGCCACAACTAGTATTTACTATAAATAGTAAATAACATGAAATGCCACAAAACTCCAAGCCACGAAACCCTAATTTCACCTCATTCCAGTCTACGAGTTCCGGAATAGACTGATGAATTGCAATGCTGATCACTGATGAGAAGGGGACATTACATGTAGCACCTTCAAATCACTGTTTGCTCAAGAAAAATGTATTTCTCTAAGCTTGGGATGAAGAATAGTGGACGCCTAAGTTTGAATAAATAGGCTTTCATCACCAAAATTTGTGATAAATGCATGCAAACTTAAAGATAGCGTTTGACTTGTGATTGGACCTCAAAAATCCACGCCTAGCCAATGATTGGCTCTAAAAACAGTTAACTGAAGACAAAAATACCCTAAATAGGGTGCCATCTTCAAGAATAAAAGTCGCCATCTTTAAGACTCTAGTTGAAAAATCCATGTTAAAGCGCCATGCATATCAAACTCCAGTTGAAAAATCCATATTAAGTCGCCATAATTGAAACTCAAAATCCATGCTTTAGAAACTTTAGTTAGAAATCCTAACTAAGGCGTCACCTTTAGAGACTGAAGTTAAAAATCCATATTAAAGCGCCATCTTCAACAACTTCACAAAAATAAAAAATGTGCCATGCATTAAAGCTTAAGTTGACTTTGGGCATGCACTTTAGTTAAGTGGACATGCAAAACAGTAACTCAACATGCAAAGTCAGTTAATTGAACATGCAAATCAGTTCACTCAACATGCAGAATTGAAAAAGCACTCAACATGCCAAGATGTTAACTGGAGATGAGAACCCAAAAATCGTTCTCTTCAACTGAAAGTCAAAATTCAAATATTTAAAAAATATTCAAAATTCCTCTTTTAGGCGCACATGTGATTTTAAGTTTGAAAAATCAACTTTGACTTTTGGCGTTTTTCTCCAGACTTAGCCATTTTTCATGAAAACTCAAATTTGAACCTCTTCCGGGACCTCTGTTCAACCCCTGACACTGGCTGACTGACCTCACCGATTGACTGGCGGATAGGTACATTGCAGAGCAGGACAAAAACTGATCAAGAGACTCCTTGAGACTGTAGACCATAAAACTAAGATCTGAAGGCTCAAAAATCCAAGCGCCCTTTTCAAAAGCTGCTCTTTTTCTCAGACTTAGTCAAATTTCCTCAAATTTCCTCCATCTTCATCTCGTACGAAGGGAAAAACGAATCCTCCATAACTTCTGGCTGACAAAGCTTCAGGATTGGATAACTGGCTCACTGCGGAACTGACTTCATTCCACACGACAACTGCAAAGGCACATTTCTTCAGAAAACATCATCTGAGGGGTGAAAATCAAGGGCCCCTTTTTGAAAAGGTGCTCTTTTTCCTCTAGAGATAGCCATTTCTGGAACTGACCAAAATAATACTAAAACTCCGACTGCAGGCTGACAAATCAACTTCTGACCTGATGGAGATAGGCAATGGATAGCTGGACGTAACACAGACAAGTTGAATATCTGAGATCACCAAAAAGAAGGCATTAAAGGCTTCAAAAGCTCAGGCGCCTTTTTGAAAATGTGCTCTTTTGCTTTTTCCTTGATATTTTGACCAAGATTTAACCCCATGTTTGACCTCTAGCTCAGGCAATCCAACAACTTAGATTCACCCACTGACGGATGCATTGTGAAGCTTGAGCAAATGTGAGACA
>VDFB02260770.1:0-43653 GCA_007258455.2 Sequoia sempervirens | reverse complement strand
CTATTTCTGTTGGAGAGCTGGATGGTCAAGTGATATCTCTACTTGACAACATAAAGTGCTTGAAGCGTGAAAATGACATAATTATGGAAAGAGCTTGTGAATTTAGAGGCCTAATTGGTCCTAAGATGGAAACTATGTTTAGTGCTTTGAAGGAAGCACAAGATGCTTTGACAGTCAGTGATTCGGTGAACCTTGAAATAGTTGAGATGCAATATTATTTACTCTATGGTCACATAACTATTCTGGAAAGCCTTAAGAAGTGTTGGGACTCAAGCCTAAACTTGTTGAAAACTAATTTTTTAGATATTTTCAAGTTTGTGTAAATTGTTGAAACAAATTTGTACATATACAGTTTGAAGTTTTTTTGTATGCAGATTCCCTATCTTTGCCACTGATGTCAAAGGGGGGGAATAGAATAGTGAAAAATGTACATTCATCTAAGGGGGAGTTGTAGTTTTGAGTTGTGAATGAAGATATTTTTGGAGTTTTGGTTGGCAGTGTATTTATATTGGTACTAATCTGACACTTATTTATTTTTCACTACATGTTGCCATCAACGCCAAAGGGGGAGATTGTTGGAAAGGGACATTGCACATGTTTACTGGTGTTTTCATTGATGGAAACCATGGTCAGCTAGTCAATTCACACATTGTCATTTTCTCATACCGATAGACAAATTGAAGATTAGTGTTTATCTGTTAAGCTAGAATAGAGCATTTGGAAGATTTGTGTTCTTTGATTCATATGCATATTTTCTATTATTATTCTATGTTGTGGATCTTAGGGAAGTTTGTTTGATGCATAATCTGTGATATCTATAAATATTGGTTCCTCATATCGAATTGTGTGAAAGTTAGAAGGTCCAGTTGGAAAATTTTCTATTCATCAGTGTATGAAGGCCGACTTGGTGAATATAGTTTGTCGCGGATATTTAAGGAGTTATTGTTTAAGTGTTTTTGTGTTCGAGCATTTTTTTTTGGCTCCTCACTATTCTCTGGCCGAATCTTGTTGATGCGCATTGAATATTATGGATGATTTGATCCGATAGTTTGTGAATATTTCTTATTTTCATGAAGCCAACTTGAACCCAATAAATTCCTTGTAGTGGATATATATAAGTGATCAATTACATCATTTTGATATATGTTTGATGTGAGTTGATGGATGTTGTGAATATAAGAAGATCAAGAAATCGATTATGCACAATTTCACTTGTGCATTAAGGATTTTGTGAAGCAAATTGAGGCAGAGTAGAGCAGAAGTGCAAAAGTAGACTTAAGGTCCAAAATTCGATTGTTGAGCCTAACCAGAACTATAATTAGGTATTTGTAGATGCTATCCTTCTAAGTTTAAATATTTTGGAAGCATTCCAGACTTTTGTAAGGCAGTGAGCCTTTCTAATTTTGAGCAGTGAGCTCTAGATAGTGTGCCTGAATGCAAGTAAATTCCCATTTTGTAATTCTCTTTTTTAGTATACTCATTATATTATGGATTGGCTAGCCATCGTGGTTTTTCCCCTAATAGGGTTTCCACGTAAAAATCCTTGTTTTATGGTGTTGTGGTTCCTTACTTTATGTTCATGCATATTTATTTTGGTTGAATGTTGTAAGTACTTTGAAGATTAGATTAATAAAGTTAAAAATTGCACAACACTGATTCACCCCCCCTCTTAGCGTTTCTTGATTCCAACAATTGGTATCAAAGCCTAGTTCCTCGGAAGGATTTTAATAGCTTGGGGAAGATATTGGAAAGGGTTTCAATGGATTCAAGCAGTCTTCAATAACAACTTATGGTGGCCCTAGATGATCTTTATCTGCCAAAATCTAAAGTCCGGGAATTGAAAGAAAATATTCTGAATTCTGAGAGATTCATTGAGTCATTGAAGGATAAAATCAATAAGTCTAGGGAGAAGAGAAGGGAACTCTATGATCAGATCATGCAGGCTGACAGTAAACACATTGAAGATGAACAACTGAGTCAAGCCCTGAAGGAAAAGACATAAGTATTTGAAAAAATTTCTAGAGAGAATACAGTCCTAAAGCATGATATGGAATCTATTATGATGAGGATGACCAAGGAAATTGACAATAGAAAGAAGAATGAAGAGAAGCTCCAACAGTCCATGAAAGAAAAATCTGAAGAATGCAACTAAATTACTGATGGATTCAATTAGTTGGAACTTGAGTTGGAACAATCCAAACACAATGAGGAAGAGCTTGAAAAGAACATTGTTGATCTTAGAAATGAACTTGCTACTAAATGAATTCAAAGACAAGTTTAAGGTTAGCTCAGCTAAGCTTGATGAACTAATTAAAAGTCAAAGGACCAATGGTGACAAGCGAGGTCTTAGATATGAGGAAGGAGAAAGTTCCAGATCCGTGCAAAGGAGATTCAAAAAAGGAAACTAGATGAACAATTCTGGAAGGTATCTGGTACGACAACCTAATGCTCAGAGGTTCAATGGTTATTGTTTTACTTGCAATAAATTTGGTCATATGGCGGTTCAA
The DNA here is from genome assembly GCA_007258455.2 of Sequoia sempervirens. NCBI lineage: Eukaryota > Viridiplantae > Streptophyta > Pinopsida > Cupressales > Cupressaceae > Sequoia > Sequoia sempervirens. The sequence goes on along the minus strand of VDFB02260770.1, from coordinate 41,146 downwards.
TGTAGAAGTAAAAATTCAAGTGGTTCATAATTTTCTCACCAGTGCTTTAATTGTAATAAGTATGTTCATAAGTCAAATGAATGCAGAAATGTGATGAACAACTCTTATAGAGATGTCAAATGTTATACATGCAATAGATTTGGCCATAGTGCTAACCAGTGCAAATCAAGAGAAAATCAATGGAACAGCTGGTCTAGATAGAGAAATGTGGTGTGCTACAATTGCAACATAACTAGTCATATTGCTAGATTTTGCAAACGAGGTCTAGTAAATCAAAGAAGAAACATGCAAAAGGATGTAAAAGGAAAAGGGAAAGTCACTACATATCAGATCAGGAAGTAGATGAAGAAGAAATGGGTAAAGAAGAGTCCCTCTATTGCAAAAATGAGCCTGAACTAGAACCTACTTCGAGAAATTCCTTCAGGAATTAGTTTTTAGGCCTTTGACCTAGGGGGAACTGTCAATAAAATCTTTCAAAATCCCTGGCAGTAATTGACTTTGGGATGTGGATGAGTACAGTGATTGTATTAATGATCTACAGATGTTGTTGGTCAGTTGGAAAGAGTATTTATGCATAATTGAAGGTCCATAGAAGAGTTATCTTTCACATTGTATGGAAACAGGGTATCTGGATGAGTTAGGGAAAAACCAATTATTGTGACAAAAAGGTTAGGTGTGCAAATGATAAAAGGTCATTTCTATCTTTCATTTGTCACTTTGTATTTTGAAGAGAAGAAGTTTCAAGAGATCTAAAGCAAACTTTGGAAAATTTTGGTAAGGATTCAAGTGTGAAGGAAATTCGAAGATCAAACCCTAATCCAGCGGAAAGGTATTTATCAGGAAATCTTGTAACCCTCTAAATTTAAGAAAATGGCTACTCCATTGGTAGTTGAAGTCAAGGATAGACCTCATCCATAATTCAAGTGGAATCCTATCAAGCTTGTAGAGACTGAACCCTTAGGTGTATTTTCATTTGTTCTGTATGGCGTATTGCATATTGAAGATATTAGGGAATACATTCATGCTAATATTGAGGAATTGGGAAGCTCATAGTTGCTGAATTTATATTCCAAACACATTGTTGGAGAGATTTCTGTGTTAAGCCCAAATTCAAAATCCTAGAGGAGAAGAAATTCATGCGGATTGTGAAATTCCCCATGTTTGATGAAAGCGAATGGTTCTCGTATATCTTGAGTCGAGTTCATGTTGAATTTATGTGGTTGAATCAACCTTTCAAGATTACAAAAGAAGCTATAAGAGTTATTATAGGTTTAAATTCTTCTGGTGGTTTCTTGATTTTGAAGTTCGTGAAGAATCAGAAGATCACTAATGCAACTGGTTCAAATTTTGATAGAAGAGCAATGACAATTGACAACATCATTGATGTGGATGTGAAATTTTCCTCAATGGCCATTGGTTACAAGATATACCATTCCAGTTGAGAAAATTTTGTATCTGGTACTGCCATATATGCAACATATCAAATGGTGAAGAAGAATCTAGAGTATGATTTATGTGAGTTGCTTCGAAGTCCGCTTATGGAGAATCTTGGTAAGATAAAGAAAGACAAGAATAATTCCTTTGAATATGGTAATTCTCTATTGTGTTTGTTCTTTTATTTCATGAATGAAGTTTCAGAAGTCAGAAAAGTAGTCTGGAAAAGAGGTAATAAGCCTTTAGTTGTTCAGATTAGAGATATGTTATTCAGCCTTGGTGATTTGCAAACTAGGAAAACTACAATCTAGGAATGTCTCAAGAACTTTAAGAATGTAATGCTAGCAAGAGAAAGAATTCCTACTTCTATTATGGAGAAGTATAAGGATATAATTTGTTTTATGGTGGATATTGATCAATGTTTGATGGAAGTTTTAGAACCTAGAACTGATTGGATTATGCCAATGGGTTATGAATTTGAGGAGAACATCTTGGAATTATATGCACAACATTTGTTGAGTAAGCCTCAGCATCTAGAAAAAGAAAGGTTTGGAACATATGTGGAGAAGGACATGCAAGTCCATGAGTAGCTAAAGAAGTGACTGATAGTCTGAAGAGTAAGAAAAGAAGTGGAAGTATTTGTAGAAAGCATGGGTAGATCTGCAAAAGCAGTAAGAGAAGCCAAAAGGAAGAGAGAACAAGTTGAAACTAAAAAAGGAAAAGATTCTAATAAAACTGAATCTGCTAGTCCGGTGGCATCCTCCACCTGAACTAGATCAACAAGGAGTTTTGCACCCCTATCCGATCATGCAATGAAGTCAGCCCCTGAAAAAGCTCAAGTTAAGGCATCTAGTAAGAGGAAGAAGGATAAGAGCACAAGAGTGTATGCAACTATCATAGAAGATGAGGAGACAAAATCTGATGAAGTCAAAGAAATAAAGCATATGGGCACTCAAGCAGAAACAATAGTCACTAAGGACAAGCCCTCTGATGAAAAGGTGAAATCAAAGAAGAAGGTGCATCCTAAGAAACCAGGTATGTTTGTAGAAGAAGTTGAGAAAGGTATAATAAAAGATGGTAATCCAAAGCCCCTATGTGAAGTATATGTTACTTTTGACAATGTTGGTCAAAGAGCTCTTGAGGAGGCTACAATAAAATATTTCAACAATTTCAATATGACACTTGTTGAAATCATGGAACATTTTCCCAAGGAATTGTATGAAATTTTGAAGATGAGGAGAGTAAGTGAAAGAACTGAAGAAGAGAAAATGAGAGAAAGAATTCTTGCAGACTTATGTCTAGTGGTGTCTATGGAGGAAATGAAGTCAATCCTGAATAAAGCCAAAAAGGAATTCAAGAGAAAAAGAAGGAAAAATAGGCTTATGATTGGTAAGACTAAAGAGGTAGCAAAAGAAACTAAAAGTATTCTGAGGGAAGTTCTATTAAAGAACAAAATTGATGTTGTTTCTGAAGAAATGCATGTGGAAGATACTTCATCTGGTCTAGAAAATGAATGAAGTGGTTACAGTTGAGGACACTCAAACTCCTCCTAATGCACATGAATCAGAAGTATGTATGGAGACTGAAGCTCCTAAAGTTGTGTCAGTTGAAGAAAAGGAGGTGTCAGGTGAAAAATTTGAGGTTCCTACAAGGAAAGTAGGAATATGTGGCTAAAGAATTATGAAGAATCAATGGTTGAAGAAGAGAAGGCTGAAGTTAAGGAAATTCCAATGGAAGCAAGAGACACTACAAAGGAAGTGAAGAAATTTATAGAAGAGGGAAAGGAATAATTTGATCTTGAGCTGGGAGATTCCCCTATTCATTTTTCTACTCTGTCCCCAATTCAGAAAATGAAAGTTGCATCATTTGCACAAGCTAAGGCTAGAGAAGAAATTCTAAAGTCCCACATTGAGGACAGTGAATTATTGAATCTTGCATCTAGTATTCTAGGGAAGATCATGCCTACTCATTTTAAGGACCAATCTGGTTATTCCTCTAGTGAGATAAAGAAGCTTATAAATTTGGTAAGTACTCATTTTGAGTCACTTGAGAAGTCAGATTTGGTCAAGGTACAAAAGTAGTTTGTTGAAAAAAGGTTCACTAGTCTAAAAGGTATGATAGCTAAACATAAATCTATGTCAGCTACCTATGCAAAGAATATTCATAATGCTCTATCTGAAGGTGGAAAGGTTTATAAGTCATGCATGTCTTTGTCTAAACTTACTGAGGAAAATGAGAAGAAGGTTAAGGATCATGAGAAGGAGTTAGCTGCTATTTATGATGCTTTTGATCCTCTAACTATTTTTGTTTGGAGAATTATATGGTCAAGTTATATCTCTACTTGACAAGATAAAGTGCTTGAAGCATGATAATGATAGAGTTATGGAAAGAGCTTGTGAACTTAGAGGCCTAATTGGTCCTAAGATGGAAACTATGTTGAGTTCTTTGAAGGAAGCACAAGATGCTTTGGCAGTTAGTGATCTAGTGAAGCTTGAAACAACTGAAATTCAATCTTATTTACTCTGTGGTCACATAAATATTCTGGAAAGCCTTAAGAAGTGTTGGGACTCAAGCCTGAACTTGTTGAAAATCAATTTTATAGATATTTTCAAGTTTATGTAAATTGTTGAAACAAATTTGTACATATGCAGTTTGAATTTTTTTTGTATGTAGATTCCCTATCTTTTCCATTGATGCCAAAGGGAGAGAATATAACAGTGAAAAATGTACATTTATCTAAGGGGGAGTTGTAGTTTTGAGCTGTGAGTGAAGATCCTTTTGGAGTTTTAGTTGGTAGTGTATTTATGTTGGTATTGATCTGACACTTAGTTATTTTTCACTAAGTGTTGCCATCAATTCCAAAGGGGGAGTTTGTTGGAAAGAGACATTGCACATGTTTTTTGGTGTTATAATTGATGGCAACCATTTTTTATCTATTCGATTAGCACATTTTCATTTTCTCATACTGGAAAACAAATTGAAGATCAATGTTTATTTGTTAAGCTAGAAAAGAGCATCTGGTAGATTTGTGTTCTTTGATTCATATGCATATTTTCTATTATTATTCTATGTTGTGGATCTCAGGGAAGTTTTTCCGATGCATAATCTATGTTATCTCTAAATCTTGGTGCCTCGTATCGACTTGTGTGAAAGTTAGAAGGTCCAGTTGGCAAATTTTCTATTCTTCAGCATATGAAGGCCAACTTGGTGAATATAGTGTGTCGTAGATATTTGAGGAGTTATTGTTTAATTTATTTTTTGTTCGATCATTTTTTTTTGGTCCTCACTATGTTGTGGCCGACTCTTGTGGATGCACATTGAATATTATGGATGATTTAAGCCAACAGTTTGTGAATATTTCTTATTTTGATGAAGTCGACTTGAAGCCAATAAATTCCTTGTAGAAGATATATATAAGTGACCGATTACATCATTTTTTATATATGTTCGATGTGTGTTGATGGATGTTGCGAATATCAGAAGATTGGGAAAGTGATTATGCACAGTTTCACTTGTTCATTAAGGATTTTGTGACACGAGTTGAAGCATAGCAGAGCAAAAGTGTAGAATCAGACTGAAGATCTAGAATCTGATTATTGAGCCTAACCGGAACTATAATCAAGCATTTTTAAATTCTATCATTCTTGGTTCAAATATTTTGGAAGCATTCCAAACTTTTGTAAGGCAGTGAGCCTTTCTAATTTTGAGAAGTGAGCTCTAGGAAGTGTGCCTAAATGCAAGTGCATTCCCATTTTGTAATTATCTTTTTGAGTATACTCAGATTATATTGTGGACTAGCCATCCACTGTGGTTTTTCCCCTAATAGGGTTTCCATGTAAAAATCCTTATGTTATGGTGTTGTGGTTGCTTACTTTATGTTCATGCATATTTCTTTTGGTTTAATGTTATAAGTACTTTGAAGATCAAATTAATAAAGTTAAAGATTTCCCAGCACTGATTCACCCCCCCTCTCAGTGTTGCTTGATTCCAATACTCCTTTGGGACATTTCAATTGCATCTAATCTAGCAACAATTCCTCTCAACATCTTAATTAAAGTTGGGTCTGCATTTCCATGCACTCCATTTCCTCTACCATTACTTCTTCCCTCCATCTTTACACAAGTCCTCTGCAGCTACAGGTCGGATCCTCAATCTGTTACGCTACAAAAAATCTTCTATAGGACTCCACAAATTTTGGTGATCTCTCACAGATTGAATCTTGCTCTGATACCAATCTAGCATAGTCACGGTAGGAGGGTCCTCAAAGAGAACAATCCAGACCATGTAGCAAGAGTAACACAATAGAAGCAACACATAAATTGGAGGCAAATGTAGATTAAGACCTTATTATCAGAAACTTCAATTACAAATAGCTGACAACATTCGAGCTTACAGATTCGGCTCACAGGCTTGCTATAACATGCTCCAATACAATATTCTAATATGCTCCTTAATGCAAGCTGAAATCTTACAAATCAAATCCAAAATTAATACTTCTTATTCACTACTTTCCTAATGATCTATTACAAGTTTTATATCACATCCGCAGATCTAGAATCTTCTGCATCAGCTAAAGATCATCACAATCTCCAAAGAATGAAAATGTAGCGTGTGCATTAATAGGTCGACCTCAAATTTGAATTACTCTTTGGTGAATGCATAGGATGAAGGGTGGACCTATAATAAAGGTCGAGGACACTCCATGGAATAATTTGAATCACACTGTTAAGATCCACAAGTTACGGGAAAGATCCACAAGCGATCGAACTAGTCGTTAGGCTTGAAAATTATTCTGGTGCCAATTCAAGAAACTACCACTTAATCAGGAAGCGATAACTTGTTGGAAAAAATCCAATTGTGCTCAAATCTTGGAATAAGTAAAATGAACATTTCCATGATGTAAACATAGATCCGCGAGGTCTAGTGAGAAAATATGATAAATCCACCAAATTGAACTGAACAAGAACAAAACTGAATGAAAATATTTTTGGTTGATGCAAAATTTCCAAGAACCAAGGATCCTCCTACACCAATACCTTAAACCTATCTAGAGCTTGATTCTTTTCTCTAAGAAAAGAAACCCATGTCATTCGAGTATAATCATCAATAAGCAACATGAAATACCTATCACCATTCAGGCTTCCAGTCCTAGTCAGACCATAGAGATCAGTATGGATCAACTCCAACATTTTGGTAGTAGAGTACTCTTTCTCCTTAAAGTTGTATCTTGTCTATTTCCCCAATTGACAACTTCTACAAATAACATTACCAGGTCTTGTGATTCTGGGGAGTCCTCAAGCAATCTCCTTTGCACTGATTTTGACCAAGTTATCAAAATTTGCATGTCCCATTCTCTAAAGCCATAACCAACTTTCACTGATTTGAGATACAAGGAAATTACCATCAACTCCTTTCAACTGATAGATGTTTCCATGAGTTCTTCCAACAACAACCATATCTCCATTTCTAGATCCTTTTCTAATTTCACAGGAGTTATTTTGAAATACAAGTTTAAAACCATTGCTACACATTTGACCAACACTCAGAAGGTTATGCCTCAAACCCTTTACCTAATATACATCATCAATACTATGCACTCCATCAAAATGAATTGAACCTTTCCCACAAATCTTAGCTCCTAAATCATCACCAAACATAACTAAACTACCATCATATTTCTCAAGTTTAGTGAATTTACTCTTATCTTTGGTCATGTGATTAGAACATCCACTATCAATCACCCAATAGTCTTCATCCTATCTTGCATGAAAAGTGGTAACCAAATTACCTCCCATCCTATTCCTCTTATTCTCCAGAGCCTTCTTGCTTACACATTTTCTAGGATTAGTGGGTACAAATTTACTTTCCAAAGCTAAGAATAAGCATTCACTATCATCATCCTCATTCTCACATTCATCATCAAAAATTCTTGCTTCTTCTTTAACATAGTACAACTTCTTATATTTCTTATCCTTTCTATCCTTATCCTTATAATCCTTGTTCTTCTTATGCACAGCTCTATTCGGACATCACAAAGCAGAATGAACAATATTACCACAACTGAAACACTTAAAGGGAAACATACCTTTATACTTTTTGGTTCCTTTCTTCAACTTCCTGGTGAAGTTTGCTTCCAACTCATCAACACCATCACTATCCGATTCCTCTTCAATCTTTAATGCCTTAAATGCCATTTTTGTATTTTCTTCTATCTTCTCTTCTTTCCATAACTTTCTCAACTCAAATGCTTGCAAGGTGTCGAACAACCACTAGTACACAAACAACAATATATGACTAAATAAACTACTAAAAATTTCATATAAATGACTAACTTTAGTCACGTGACTATTAGTGGTTTATTTGTAGTCATTTATAATACCACTCAATTTATGACTAAACTATTTTAGTCATTTATTTGGTCATTAATTTTTTCATTGATTTAGTCATTGATTTAGTCATTAATTTAGTCATGGTAGTGATTTATTTAGTCATATATTTAGTCATTAATTTAGTCATTGCTTTAGTCATATATTTAGTCATATATTTAGTCATTAATTTAGTCATATATTTAGTCATATATTTAATCATTAATTTAGTCATTACTTTAGTCATATATTTAGTCATTAATTTAGTTATATATTTAGTCATATATTTAGTCATTAATTTAGTCATTAATTTAGTCATATATTTAGTCATTAATTTAATCATATATTTAGTCATATATTAAGTCATTAATTTAGTCATTACTTTAGTCATATATTTAGTCACTAATTTAGTCATTTTTATTTACTAGTTTCCATTAATTGGTAGTAAATATAGTCATGAAATGAATAATTTATTAAATACCATAAATTTTATAATGCAAAACTAACATAATATTAAACTTGAACTAAAACATAAAAACAAATAAAAATATTACATATATGAACAAGGTACAATATGCTAGAATTAAAAGATTGATTCAACATCATGATAAATAAAGGTAATCTGCAATAAAAAATTTAATGCAAATATATATATATATATATATATATATATATATATATATATATATATATATATATATATATATATATATATATATATATATATATATATATATATATATCAAGTTACAAGATGTCAAATTTGTCTAAGAGTATATATGTAATTATAATGAAAAATATCAAAGTTGTCTAAGAGTTTCCAACTCTTTCAAATACACCATGATAATTAAGATCCCTGAACAACACATTCAAAATACTACATAAAGCAGTGAGCCAAGATGTCTAACATCAAGTACATGATAAACATGTTCAACTATGTCATTTTTTGCAAATATTTTAGTGGCCACCATGTGAAGGTTCCCTCTTTCTCTTTCAGATGAACAACTCCATCTATTTTGTCTTCATAAACAAGGGGTATGTTACTTGTGACCTTTAAAATTTTACATTTGCATCTCCTGTTCCTTTCAAGTTGACTCCATGTACAATAGATAGGAAGTGAATCCGCCCAATGCCCACAACATCACCATCAAACGGATCCAACACCCTTACTTTATCCCCTTCTTTGAGTTTATCAATAAATTTCTGCAAAAAGAAAAAAATAACAAATTATATTACATAGGTAATGATTACCCTTGTTTGCATAATAAAACAACCATTACTTACTTAAATAGTACTTACATATGTGTGTTAAAATAATAACAATGATCAATCTAATTTACTAAAAAACCAACAATCATAGTAGTGCTTACAATGTTACTATTAGCTTCATGCTAATTAGATACAAAGACTACAAATATAAACACTACATTACCATGCACACATACCAGACACATAAGGTTATGAGAGCACTGTTACACATAAAAAAGGTAGTTAATGCACAAAAACAAAGAATGCAATATGATAGCACTACTACTACTGCTGCAAGGTGAAGGTGAAATACATTGGGATGTACAAAAATAGTGGCATTAAAGCTCTGAAACATAACCCCATGCAGTAAAAAATTAGGAAAAAATTTGGAAAAAATCAAGAAAAAGTCAGATTTAAAAAAAAAAACGTAAAAAATTGTAGAGCAAGAGATAAAAACTATTTTTTAAAAAAATTGAAAGGCATTTCCATAGCCTCGATATATAGAGAGAAAATAAAATAAATATTTTAACTAATAAATTGTAAAAATAGATTTTTGTAGTTTATATGCATATCTTTGATTGCATTGTATTGCACATCTTTCAAACTCAAAGCATTACTTCACATTGCATAACTAATAACTAGATGTTGATAGATGACAAAATTTCAATTACAATATAGTTTTTACAAAGTCAACCTAAGTAGTTATGCAATTACTTCACATTGCATAAATAATAACTAGGAGCATCTGCCAATTGCATTTGCTTGTCATGGCATTCTATGAGACCGCATTTCTTTGAGGCATTTTTTCAAATAGTTCTTTGCCTTGTCTATGCTACCACATTTTCCATACATGTCTACCAAAGTATTTTGTCAAATAGTTCACTGCCTTGTTGCTATGGCCAAAAGCCTAAAATAAGTTCTTTCAAACAAGCTATGGATGCTTGGAAAAAATCTATCAAAAGTATAATAGTAAGCATGAGACCATAATAGTTTGAGGCTCCATAAATATTTCCCTGTCCCTAAATAAAAATTAGCACTATCAGCCTAACAATGCCTCATTGGTAGAACCCCCATTATAGCCTCATTGATGGCTCGAGGAAAGCAGCTCATAACCTAGTATCGGTGTAACAATACCCTATCGTATTGACTCCTAAGGCACTCTCTCTGATAGACCCACAGATTCAACAAAAGTAAGCACATCATTGTGACACATGAACATCGTTGGAACAAATGTTTGCATTCTCCCAATGGCCTGATATAAACATGGGTTATCAAGTGCATAATGTATATTAGTGGAGTTGGGGTGCATCGGGGTGACATTTCTTGGCATCCTGCTGATAGACCTAAGGAAATTTGTTCATCGGTGGAGAAGGTGGCTATTGGTGGAAGAAGAATCAATCTCACTGATACGGGGATAATGATTATTACTAATTGATGTGACATCCTGAGGCATCGTCGAGATATTTAAAATAAATGTTCTCCCTCAATGACAAGACTAAAATGGGTGGTCCATTTAGGGAGCTCTAAAATGGAGCAATTGTGGGTTTTAATTCTCAAAGTGAATGAGAGAAGTGTGTGGAGTCAAGTGGTAGTGATGATTGATGTACGTCGAGAATTTATGGAAAGGAATGTGAATGAAGTTATTAAATTCTTGAGGCATTACTTGCTCGATGCTCCTCTATTGTGGCAAACAATAGGTATGAAAACGGTGTACAAGAGGTGGTGGCTTTGTCACTACAGAGGTGATGGAGGCTAGTTTCACATTTAAAATGAAGAAACAACTCTCACACTTTTATGGAGAACCATCAGTAAAGAGACTGATGGGGTGTTTCTTGTACAGTGATGAATGATTAGTGCAGTTAGTGTAACTAATTATTGGAAGAGGATTTAGTGACCTCAAGCACATGTACAAAACTAATTTGGAAATTTATTCACTAATAATGGCTTGGGGCTTAGATTTGGAAGAGTCGATTGAAGTTGTGAAAAAGGTGATGAAGGCAGTGGTGCATATGGATTATCTGGAGGACATGGACTCACTGTTGGAATGGGTGATTTCGGGAGTTGGGATGGATATCAGTGAGGGAATTAAAAGCAAAGAGGATGAAGAAACAAAGAAATGTGTACCCTTTGTGAAATGGCTAGAAGGAAAACGTAAAGCCAGATGGAGAGGGAGCATCACACAGGTGGGAGGCTCTGAAATTGATTGTGGAATTATTAGAGGTTGAGGTGGTGATAGTGAAGGAAAAGGCTGAAGCAGAGTGGCTAAAGAAGTTGAAGCGACTGGGGAAGTTGGAGCAGCGACCTCAAAGGAATAAGAAGAAGAACGAGACCTCTGGAAACTGTGGCAAGTAGCTCATCTACAACTCTATAGTTAACATAATCCTCTGCCATGAATTTGAGTTTTTTGCCTATCTGTAGTTAGTTTTTGGGGGTTTTATAAAACTTTGGGCAATGAAAAAGAGTTTTTGGTTTGTAGGGTAGTTAGTAGTTATTCGTAAAAGACGATGAATGTAATTTTGAGTGAAAATTTTGATTATGAGATAGTTGTTAAGGACTGGAAGTGAAGTCATTGGAGATAAATTGTAAATTTTGAAAAAAATGAATATATAAACTCTCCAGCCATACAACTATAATCTCAAAAAAGATTGTAAATAAGGAAATTAATAGTTTGAATGCAAGTAATCTATGTCAATTATCAAACATTAATATTAAACCTGATTTAATAAGTAATAAGCACTTACTGGTAATCATGCCTGCCCACCAAAGTGGGTCATATAGGTAAGAATAACCTCCCACTCCTGCAATAATTCTTTCATGGTCACTGTTAGTATGTAAAAATAAATTTGGAAAGAACAAAGTTGCAAAGATAGAATAGAATGAAGACTCTAAAGAAGCTATTTTCACATTGTAGCTTTTTGACAATCCAACATGATACTGAAGCTTAGTGTTTGATTTTTTTTCAACACAACAAACAAGAACTGAGTCATGGGATAAAACACTGAAATCATTTTTTTTTCAAAATAAGTTGGTATACTCAAATGTGAAAGGAGATGAAAGCATAATCAAAGAAATGTGTTAAAATGGCACCTCCATTTATGTGCAGTGCAGGTAGAAATTTTCTAAATTTTGAAGTTCAATATTGAAATTTTATTTAAAATTGAAATATAAATGTCCTTAGTTGATCAAAAGTAACTAACAGATAAAGCTAACTAGTTCAAGGTATTCACTATCATGTTTAAACATTCCCAAAGTATCTACTAAACAAATAAATATCGCATAGAATGTATATATTTCTAATTTGAAGATCATATTTACAATCATGGAGAGTTACATGAGGTATAGGTCAGGTCTCTAGCTGATATATAATTGGTGCAAATCTAAGGTCTTAAGTTGTCCTTCCCAATAATCTTTATTCTAATCTTTAAATGACATAAAATATTGAGGCTTATCCTTTGTTGTTCTCAATCAAACCATCTCAACCATATCATACTAAAAGTCTGTTGTTAGGACCAAAAAATGTAATTTTTGAGAGTCCCACTCAATCTAAAGGCCAAAAGCATAACATCTAGCTTAAAATAGGTACAGACCAAAATCTTGAAATAGTACAATGATATCTTCAACAAAACCCTAAGTACTTAAATCCTTCCATGGTTTTTTGTTGATGTAATTAAATTATCACAGATGGTCTAAAAGGTCAAAGGGCCTTCATTTTTCTTGTAAGTTGTAAGCCCTAAAAACAAGTCAGTCAGTCATCAAGGTAAATACATGACTAGAAAATGGATGAGGTAACAATCATCAAGGTGATTACATTACTGGAACAAGTGTGAGGTAATAGAAGGCATTATACCTCTATCCTCATCACCCAAATCAATATTTGAGGGAAGAAAAGGAATGTATCCTACTCACTACTTCTACACAACAAACTTTAATCTATACTTTCTTTATAAATGTTCTAAAAAAAAAAATTCATATGACCACCAAAATAATTTCAACTATCACATTTATATGATTTATCATCAACACCATCTCATCACAAAACCATCAATTATAATTAAATTCTAACTGAGGAAATACATACCTAGTACATCCTCTTCAATACAAGGAAGGTGAGCTTAGTCACTTGTTCAAGACAACAAGTACTCCACAACCTCTCTCCTCCTAGCAAGTAACACCCCTTGAATTCTCTCAATGGACCCTTCTTCCCATCAAGATTCAATATGATGGAAATTTTTTGATGCAAAGAAATTTGACTTTAAACAAATCATCACAAAACAAGTTGATTCAAACAACCAATTGATTCACAAAACTCTTCCAAATCACTCCTTTGCAAAAACTCTTCAACTCATCTAGTAGGTCTGCAGACCCAAATTTTTGAATTTATCTCACAATGAACCACTCAACAATCAATATATCTACTCTTTTAGACACCCTTTAAGGCTAACTATAACTTACCTTCAAAACCATCATGGATCACTTTGGACCATCTCACGCAAAACCTAGAAACAATGTTGTCCTAATAGACCAATTAGGTCTCTATTTCAAAGGAGGTACCTCAAATTCTTTCCTCCAACTCCAAACAACCACTCAGATCTTCTTACCAGTCAACATAGGGCCCTAATCAACAATTTTTAGATGGGAAAACTCTCATCTAACCTCTGTAACTAAAAACCCTGACTTTACACTAGCTTGGGGTAGGGTTTATTGAAAAATGACATTACCAACCTCTCACACCTTTGCCACCGCCTCCAACACTCTTCATTATGCCTGAACACGCATACAATATGAATTGGTCAATCATGCCCCTATTAATGACTTCTAGACTCAAAACTCAAACTAGCCTAAGACCTCCATGAATCAACATTTCACAAATACCTTGGTGCTCTTGCACCAGTTTTTAAATGTTTAATTCAAGAAGAAATAGAGCTATTTAGATATACAAGTCAAAATCAAATACATTTTTGCATTTGTGTATTGGTATTGCAAAATATTTTATGAAGGCTCAGACTAGGGTTTTCCTAATTGGTGCCTCTAGATTCCAGGTTAGAATCTTACAAGACTTAAATAGTGTACATACCAACCTCCACTTTATTGTCACAACCGCCTCTGTTATTGTTTTCCTCCTCAATCCATCACAATACCATTTCCAACAATCACCTAGAGGTCTCTAGTAGATGATAAGGTGTAATAATAAAGAGGGGTGTATACCTTTATCCCAACCACATAGGTTTTATGTGGTCAAGTAAAACCCCACCTTGAAACCCCAAACCATATAAACTTGATTTTACAAAAAAAGACATCCAGGAATACATGAAAATATGATTCTACAACTTTGAAAACACCAAACAACAATAGCTATAGGAAAAACTAGCTTAAGTAGAAAATATATGCAAGATGTAGAATCATAGACAAAACACCTGAAATGTTTAACAAAATTCCTCAAAGATATTTCATCTCATGAAATGAAATGATTGATTGCAGAATGTGCATAAAATGGATTTTTCAAGGAAACTCTCAAAATATTTGAATTAATGAAGCACTCTGGAACACATCCTAACATTGTAAGCTTTTCTTGGGTTCTAGGTGCATGTAGTCATGTAGGTTTAGTGGATGAGGGCTGCACATACTTCACACGTTAGTAACCCTTATTGCATTACAATTTACATATATAGTTGATCATTAGGTAAGCATGGTTGATCAACCATTCATATTTTTAGTTGGATCCTAAAAATGTTGCAACTTATGTTCTTCTCTAAAAAATTTGTACAAGGTTCAAATAGTAAAGATATTGATGAAAGATAGATGAATTAAAAAGATACCTAGATGTTATAGTTGGATATGCTCTGGTAGACATATATGCAAGATTTTGAATCGTAGACAAAACACCTAAATTGTTTGATAGAATTCCTCATAGAGATGTCATCTCATGGAATGAAATGATTGATTGCAGAATGTGCACAAAATGGATTTTGCAAGGAACCTCTCAAAATCTTTGCCCAAATTAAGATCTCTAATGTTTAAGGAACATTTTTCCCAAAATAGCCTAACACATTTTCTGCCCATGCCCTATTGTTCTTTATTACCATTTTTCTTCAATTTCCTAGCTCTAAACCAAATCATGATGATCAAAAAAGCAATCTCAATCTTCTAAGTACACTTGTCTTCATGTTGGGTTGTTTTAAACAAGATTTGATTGAATTTGAAACACCCATTCAGCTCTATTTGGTTCCAAACAAAATTTTCCATATCATCTAAAACAAAACCCTTGAACTCCATCTGCTTCATTCTAACATAAATGGTGAGAAGAATTCACACACCAAGGGTTCATCAAATAGTACAAAGAAATAATGCAACTAAGAATAGTTGCATAACAACTGGAAATAGCAGTGCAACAAGTAAGAACAATTATAATAGGTGAAATCCATGGTTAGTATAACATTCTTCCTGACTATTGAGTATAAAAGAACATATTCGTTGATTTAGAATTTTGTCAACAAATCAGTTATGGTGTAGAAATTCTTGTCTGGGATGATACATGATTTGGTGCCATGGAGGTTGTATATTGTTGGGGAGCTCTTCTAGATGCATTTATCCAGTGTTCTCTTTCACCAAAATTTGGTTTTGTAAAGTGAACTCTTGGTGGGGCTTATCCGACCCATTTGAGATCTACTTTGCTGGGTTTAAACTGATTTGGTTATGATCCATTGGGCCAAAAAAATCCTTCTTCCATTAGACGATGTGTCAATGAAATTTTTCTTGGTGGTTCTTGTTAGTCTCTAATTCTAATGCTTGTTTGATCCATGATAGTACAACAAACTTATTTGAAAAGGACTACCTTATCAGTCTATCAGTCGGACGTGTCTTCTGGTTCTAGCGATGCATCGACGGTTCTATTTTTTCATCTATGTGAGGATCTTCTATCGGTGAGACGAGGTCTTTTGTTCCTGCAATGGTCTGATGGGGATGTTGTCAGTGGAGTTCATGCTTGTCACTGAAACTTGGGTGGTGGTTCCAATGAAAGGCACAAACTCCACCGACGACATCCCCATCGGACCATCATGGGAACAAGAGACCTCATCCCATCGATAGAAGATCCTCACACCGATGAAAAAATAGAACTATTGATGCATCGCTGGAACCAAAAGACACGCCCAACCAATATACCGATAAGGTGGGGGCAGTCAGTTCAATTTTCTATAATGTGGTAAGAGTCATACAGGTGACACTATGTCAGGCTAGGGAACTCTTCTTGGATGTTCTAAACGATTTGCCTCTTTTTTATAATACTATGTTGGTAGTGCCACCTAGATCATAGTTGTTTGGTGGGATTCCAAACCTAGACAATGAGGTGTAGTTGTGGAAATATCATAGAGAGAAGCTACAAGCTACCATGATGATTTTGTTGAGCGAATTTATATTAGAGTCTTGCTTAGTGTGGCTTAATACATGTGTAGATGATATTCTCTCTACAGATAGGCTTGGGGGAAAGTATTTGCTTGATCTTGTGAAAAGTGTCAAAGAACTTATCAGAGAATGATACATTGATCAAAGAAACATTGGACAGTCTGGATGCATTTGAAGGGAACTTGGAGTGGCTAAAAATGGTTTTTGGTTCAAATGTTGAGTTTCCATGGCAATGCGTGTGTGAGATTGTTTTGAAGCACTCAAAGAGTCTGTGGGATGAAATTTTTGAAAGCCTGTTTGTTAGTAGGATGAATCAAATAATAGATGATGGATTTGCAAATTTGTGTGAGAGAGTTAAGGTTGGTAAATTCCTTGAAGCCATAGTTACATCTCTGGCAAGTTACAAAGATGTTGAAACCCATTTGCACAAATTAACTACTAGTGAGGGTTGGCTTATTAAGAGAAGGGACCTAAAAAGTGTCAATTTACCTAGGTTGAGTTTTAGATTTATGATGACAAATGATGAAGGTTGTTTTGGTCTCCTTAACACTTATTTTGGAACTGAGGTTAGTCAAATAAAAGATACCATAGATGAGGGGTCCAAGAATATTCTAGAAGACCTCCTACGTTTTCTTCATGCACATAAATCTCCTTCAAGGATAAATGATTTAGCACCTTATTTGTAAGAGCAATGCTTCCATTTTATCTCAACATTGATTGTTGAGATTGAAGAAGATCTTGCACATATTTTAGAAGCTCTCTATCAAGAAATGACAAATGAGGAGATGCTAGAAAAAATGAACAAGGAGACACTAGAATTGACAGTTATAGTGGAAAGGGCACTTTTCTTAAGAAGAATTTTAGTTGCTCTCAGTTTTCATTCAACTTCCCTTCCAATAGTTCTTGGCTCATCTCAGCTCTAGTTTGTTGACAACAAAGCTTTAGTTTCAAGGAAAGGATCTTTGACTTTTAGATATTCCAGTATTTATTTTGATTACCCTCTTCTATATAGTTTTGGAAGACAAATACTAATGAGAGGGGTCAGTTTGAAGCCTGAATCATAGGATAAAAATAATAGCACCAAATTGAATAAACTGAGAAGAACTATGCACAATCTTTGTATCAGAGTTCATAGCATGTGGATATTGTGGATAACTAAAGAGCTATTGATAGGGAGGCTACAGGAAGCAATCACAGATTCCTGGAAGCTGCAGGAATCAGTTACACTGTTTTCATATGCTACAGGAACCAATCACATATTCCTGTGCTAGGCCTTGACATAGACCTCCTTGGTGAAATTTCTATTCCACCCTAACCTATAGGAACTCTACCTTGTCTAAGTTCCCCTAGTTCTCCTGCCAACCTCACTATCTTGTCAAGTTTGCAACTACCAAACCAAATCTTGGTGCTATGACTCCTTTCTTTCTTAGCCTTTTATGCATCCAAAAGACTAATCCTCCCTCAATACATGAATGAATCTTGCAGGGGTGAGGGAATGTTTTCCAAAACTCTAAAACAACCTCCTAGGGTTTCTGGAACTTCACTTAGACTCCATCTTACCAACACTTGCATGAAGCCTATTCCATAGGTTTAGCCTTGAGCCACTATTTGGTCTCTGAACAGGGGTAAATTGTTTTTCCCTCCTAAACCCAACAAAGAAATGTGGTTCTTCTCTTAGTAAATGTGTTTCCCCTTTCTACAGCTTCAATATTTCTAGAGTCTTGGCTCTATCCAAGCTGTACTTTTCCCTCATGCAAACACTACCCAGAAAACTAGGGTTTCTAACTATCCAGAACCAGTTTTAGGAATGGTGAAAAGTTCTCCTCCTAAACGGATTGTTGGGCTCTCCTCCTTGGTACCATACATGGCCAAGACTTTCCCCTAAATTCTCCAAAAATAATTTTTTGAAAATATTTTCTCCCCTACAAGTTATCAACGCTGTACTGCAGCCTTTCCTAGCCGGGCTCTTCACTGGCTCGCCTAGGGCAAGGCTTTTCTCATAACTCCTGCAACCAAAGAAAACCTAACACCTACCACTAAAATATGTATAGATATGGAGCCTGACCATGTTCCCAACAATTCCATGCTTCCAGGTACGGAGGAAATGCAGCCTAGAACTCCATTTTTACACAGTTCCAGTCAAAACAACAAATAAGGAAATAAAACACAGTATTTACAAGAATGGATGAAACAATGGAACAGCTATCAAATGTGCCAAAATAAACTTATAGAGGCTTCTCTACATGCAAAAAAAACCTACAAAATGCCTCTTTTAATTCATTTACCTGTTGTCATGCAAACAAGAACAGAAAAACAGAAAAATAAGACAAGAACGTTGTTTTCTTTAATTTCTGGAAAAACAGTCCATACAGAAAACTTCTAACCAACAAAAAAGGTTGTGGAATGCCTTAAATATGCCTCCCAAACAATTTAGGTTCTTGGGTCGAGGCTTAAATGACCTGAAAATGCCTTTTTGTAAAACCCGCTGTGTTTTCAGACATTTAACAATTTTTCACTATTTAGCAAAGTGAGCCTCTAAACTCATTGGAATCTTGACACCCTCTTTTCCAAAGACCAAAAACAACCCTAAGAACTTAAAATAATGGTCAACATGACCTTATGATTAGCACAACAAAATTAAAAACTCAAAAACAAAATAGTCCTTTGCTTGGTGCTCTTGCACCATTCTCCCCCTCTAAGCACAAACAACTAAGGAATTGTGGGAGAGATCAAAGACATATCAATGCCTTGCTTCTTAAAATCTACTTCTTCTATCCAGGTAGCTTCAGATTCATGCTTATCCTTCCATTTGACAAGATGCTCCATGTACACCTTGTGCCTTGTAGTCTTTTTCACTCTTGACTCCAAGATCTTTTATGTTTGCAGCTTGTCTAGAGTTGGTATGGACATGTTGCTGATGTAATTGAAGAACTCCTTACTATCCTGAACTAGGTCCTTGACTGTTCCTTTATATTTGATCAAATCAGCAACATTGAAAACTGGAGAGATGCTCAAATCTGATGGTAACTCCACCTTATATGCATTCTTGCCATATTTGGCCAATACCTTGCATGGACCCACTCTTTTCATCTGTCATTTGGTTTCCATTCCCTTTTGCAACCTTGATTTGTTAAGATGAACCATCACATAATCACCTACTTGAAACTGCACATCTCTCCTTGACTCATCAACTTTCTCCTTCAACTTTTGAGTTGCTGCAATAACTGTCTTCTTGACCTGCTCATGAATCTCCTTCATGGTCTGAGTGAAGTCTTCAGCATGTCCACTCCTATTCTCCATTGATCCAAGGTCTCTAAGTTCACAAATACCTCTTGGGTGCATCCCGTACACAACCTCAAAAGGACTTTTTCCTGTAGTTCTATTGACACTATCATTATAAGCATATTCAGCTTGATAAATCACCATATCCCATGTCTGTCCATATTCCTTGGTGAGACACCTTAAAAGATTACCTAGCACTCTATTAACCACCTTTGTTTGACCATTGGTCTGAGGATGGTAAGCTGATCCAAATGATAGATTTGTACCCAATCTGCTCCATAGAGTTTTCCAAAAATGACTCATGAACTTCACATCTCTGTCAGAAACAATGCTCAATGGCAATCCATGGATTCTTACAACTTCCTTGAAAAAGAGATGGGCAATATAGCTTGCATCGTGTGTAGTCTTGCAAGGAATAAAGTGACTCATCTTGCTAAATCTGTCCACAACTACAAAAACACTGTCAAAACCAGATTTAGTCTTGGGAAGACCCACCACAAAATCCATGCTCACACACTCCCATGGTCTGTTCGGAATAGGCAAAGGCTGATATAACCCAACATTGCTAGCTCCCCCTTTGGATTTCATGCAAACAACACACTGTTCAACATACTTTCTGACATCTCATGCTAACTTAGGCCAATAGTAAAACCTTTGTACCAGCTCTAAAGTTTTGTTAATACCAAAATGCCCACTAAGACTGCCATTGTGTTTTTCTTGGATCAGATTTTCTCTCGTTGATCCTCGTGGGACACATAACAGATTGCCCTTGAATAACAACCCATTTTGAAATGTATACTCAGCATATTGACTGTGAAAATGATTTGCAAAGTTTGAACATACCTTGTAGGCTTCGGAAAAGTCTTCGTCATCACCATAGAGATCCTTAAAACTTTCCAATCCTATGCTTTTCAGTTGTATCTCTTGGACTGTCAACATCCTCCTGCTTAATGCATCTGCCACTTCGTTTTGATGTCCCTTCTTGTGCTTAATGGTAAATGTGAAAGCTTGAATGTACTCCATCCATTTCAAATGTCTATTACTCAACTTCTCTTGGGTGTTGATGTAACTATGTGCCTGGTTATCTGTGAAAACCACAAACTCTTTGGGTAACAAATAATGCCTCCACTTCCTAAGGGACTGCACTAAAGCATATAATTCTAGATCATAGGTAGAGTACTTTTTCTTGGCTTCATTGAGCTTTTCACTAAAGAAGGCTACAGGCCTACCTTCTTGACTAAGTACTCCTCCTATAGCTACTCCACTTGCATCACACTCAACTATGAACAACTTGTCAAAACTAGGCAACAACAGCATAGGTTGGGTTTCCACCTCTTGTTTCAATTTTTCAAAACCTTTATCATCCTCTTGAGTCCACTTAAACTTTGTTTTCAGACCACCTTTAATAGTATCTAGGACTGGTGCACATATACCACTGAAATTTCTTATGAATTTTCTATAGAATTGAGCTAAACCATGAAAACTTCTTACCTCTGTTGTTGTGGTTGGTGTGGGCCAGTTTAGGATGGCTTCCACCTTACTTGGATCTATCTTCAACATTCCTTGGGATACTACAAAGCCTAGATACACAAGCTCTTGTTTGAAGAACTCACACTTCTCAAGGTTAATTGCCAACTGTTCTTCTTGCAACCTTTTGAGTACCATCTCTACATGCTTCAAATGTTCTTCTGCTGTCTTACTGAAAATCAGTATGTCATCCAAGTAAACTACCACAAAAATCCCTATGAAATCTTTAAGCACCTCATTCATTAGTCTCATGAACGTGCTAGGGGCATTTGAGAGGCCAAATGGCATCACTTTCCACTCATACAAGCCATCATTTGTCTTAAAAGCTGTCTTCCATTCATCACCCTCCTTAATTCTGATTTGATGATACCCGCTCTTAAGATCTAGCTTAGTGTAAAATTTTGCACCTCCAAGGCAATCCAATAAATCTTCAATCCTAGGTATTGGAAATCTATACCTAATTGTGATTCTATTAATTTCTCTAGAATCAGTACAAAGTCTCCATTTACCTCCTTTTTTTGTTGCCAAAACAACTGGGACTGCACATGGACTAATACTCTTTTGGATCAGACCTTGATTCAGCAACTCTTCCACTTGTCTTTCCACCTCTTTGTTCTTCTCAAGGGTCAGTTTGTATGCTACTTTGTTAGGCAATGAGGCTCTAGGTATAAAGTCAATTTGATGACTTATTGCTCTCTTGGGTGGTAAAGTTGATGGTGTTCCATCACTGACTATGCTCTTGTATCTGTCAAGCAAGTTTTGGACTGCTGCTGGTAACACTGTCCTTTCAGCCTTTTCTTCCTCTTTGGACTACATCATGACCACATATCCTTCATTCCTTTGGTGTAGGTCCTTAAGGAACTCCTTGCCACTACTCAACATAATGTTGGGTACCTTTGACTGTCCTTCATCTTCCTCAATCAATGACTGCAGTTTGAAGGTTCTTCCATCCTTCTTAAATGAAATGGTGTTCTCTTTTCCATCATAAACAACACTTCTATCATATTGCCAAGGTCTGCCCAGTAGTAGATGACATGCATCCATGGGTAATACATCACAAACCAGCTTGTCTTTATAGCCTCCAATTGAAAATTCTACTATTACTTGCTCATTCACCAAAACACTCTGCCCTTTATTCAGCCATGTGACCTTGTAGGGGTTATTATGGGGTACTTTCTCCAATTTTAGCTTTGTTACTGCCTCCTCAGAGATGATATTATCTGTAGAACTAGAATCTACAATGACCTTGCATACCTTTCCCAATATCTTGCACCTTGCTCTAAACAAAGCTCTCCTTTGCTTGGGTTCTTCTTTGACCGGTTGTCTAATCAGCACTCTATTAAACATCAGATTTTCACCTACTTCTGATTCTATTTGACTGATCTCAGGGGATTTGACACTCATGGTGTCCTCTTGTGCATAAGCTACTCTTTTCTCATTGCTTGATGAAGAAGCTTTCTCTGGGCATCTATAAGCTGGATGACCTAGCTGATTGCAGTGATAACATTTCATGGTGGCAAAGTAAGAGTTACTTTTGCCTGCTCCTCTTCCTCTGTTTGAACCTCCTTGAGGTCCTCTTTCTCTATTAAATACTCCTCTTGAAGATGTTTCACCTCCATGCTCGGTAAGCTTGGATTCACCTTGCTTCCTTTGATCATTACCTCTACCTTGGTAACCACCACGCTGTCCTCTTTGATCTCTGCCTCTTCCTCTGCCCTTAGAGGACTGATCATGCTTCCTTTTATTCCTCTCTTCAATCTTAATAGCTAGCTGATAACATTGGTGTATTTTTTTAGGACTCAAAAGAGCCATCTCTTCTTGGATGTTCCACTTCAAACCATTTAGGTATCTAGCCACTTTTAGGCTCTCATCTTCTGCCACATTTGATCTCAAGCAAAGCTTCTAGAACTCTTCAGTATAGGTGTTGACATCTTGATCTTTTTGTCTCAGACTTTGTCTCTTCTTGTGCAACTGAATCTCATAGTCATCTGGCATGTAGGCTTCCTTCACCTTAGCAACCATTCCTTTCCAAGTTGATATGGGATGCTTGCCTTCTTTTTCCCTTTCAGTCTGAACAAACTTCCACCACATCAAGGCTGATCCTCTCAATCTTGACTTAGCAACCTTCACCTTTTGAGCTTCAATTACTCCATCACACTCAAAGTGATTCTCCATGCCTTCTATCCAATCCATGACCAAATCAGGATCCATCTTTCCACTGAACAGTGGTATGCCCTCAAGTCCTTTTCCACTCAATGCTTTCAATGCCTTCAAGAAAGGCTCCTCCTCCAAAACAGGGTCAGGTTCAGGGACTTTTTCCTCCTCTGCAACCTCTTCTTCTTTTGGCACTTTGCCTTCCAATTTCACCTTGTTTAGTGCTGCTTCAAGTTGTTCTATTCTTTCCTTTAGAGATTTGTTATCCTCTTCTTGCTCTTCAACCATCTTGGCTAACTGTACATTTGTCACCATCTTGGGCGGTTCACTTGACTCAACTTCCTCTGACATATAAGCTGCTGCTTTCCCAAATCTTTCACTCGCTCTGATACCAATCTGATAGGGAGGCTACAGGAAGCAATCACAGATTCCTGGAAGCTGCAGGAATCAGTTACACTGTTTTCATATGCTGCAGGAACCAATCACATATTCCTGTGCTAGGCCTTGACATAGACCTCCTTGGTGAAATTTTTGTTCCACCCTAACCTATAGGAACTCTACCTTGTCTAAGTTCCCCTGGTTCTCCTGCCAACCTCACTATCTTGTCAAGTTTGCAACTACCAAACCAAATCTTGGTGCTATGACTCCTTTCTTTCTTAGCCTTTTATGCATCCAAAAGACTAATCCTCCCTCAATACATGAATGAATCTTGCAGGGGTGAGGGAATGTTTTCCAAAACTCCAAAACAACCTCCTAGGGTTTCTGGAACTTCACTTAGACTCCATCTTACCAACACTTGCATGAAGCCTATTCCATAGGTTTAGCCTTGAGCCACTATTTGGTCTCTGAACAGGGGTAAATTGCTTTTCCCTCCTAAACCCACCAAAGAAATGTGGTTCTTGGCTTAGGAAATGTGTTTCCCCTATCTACAGCTTCAATATTTCTAGAGTCTTGGCTCTGTCCAAGCCGTACTTTTCCCTCATGCAAACACTGCCCAGAAAACTAGGGTTTCTAACTATCCAGAACCAGTTTTAGGACTGGTGAAAAGTTCTCCTCCTAAATGGATTTTTGGGCTATCCTCCTTGGTACCATACATGGCCAAGACTTTCCCCTAAATTCTCCAAAAATAATTTTTTGAAAATATTTTCTCCCCTGCAAGTTATCAACGCTGTACTGCAGCCTTTCCTAGCCGGGCTCTTCACTGGCTCGCCTAGGGCAAGGCTTTTCTCATAACTCCTGCAACCAAAGAAAACCTAACATCTACCACTAAAATATGTATAGATATGGAGCCTGACCATGTTCCCAACAATTCCATACTTCTAGGTATAGAGGAAATGCAGCCTAGAACTCCATTTTTACATAGTTCCAGTCAAAACAACAAATAAGGAAATAAAAGACAAAATTTACAAGAATGGATGAAACAATGGAACAGCTATCAAATGTACCAAAATAAACTTCTAGAGGCTTCTCTACATGCAAAAAAAACCTACAAAATGCCTCTTTTAATTCATTTAGCTGCTGTCATGCAAACAAGAACAGAAAAACAGAAAAATAAGACAAGAACATTGTTTTCTTTAATTTCTGGAAAAACAGTCTGTAGAAAAAACTTCTAACCAACCAAAAAGGTTGTGGAATGCCTTAAATATGCCTCCCCAACAATTTAGGTTCTTGGGTCGAGGCTTAAATGACCTAAAAATGCCTTTTTGTAAAACCCGCTGTGTTTTCAGACATTTAACAATTTTTCACTATTTAGCAAAGTGAGCCTCTAAACTCATTGGAATCTTGACACCCTCTTTTCCAAAGACCAAAAAAAACCCTAATAACTTAAAATAATGGTCAACATGACCTTATGATTAGCACAACAAAATTAAAAACTCAAAAACAAAATAGTCCTTTGCCTGGTGCTCCTGCACCAGCTATCAGGCATATAAGACTTTGGATTTTATCATTGGTAGTTGTCAGTAATGATAAGGAAATTAGAGGGTCAAATAGAATACATGAAAATTTTGATTCATCAATTGTCCTATACATGAAGAATTGGTATAGACTATAATATGTTCCAAATAGATTTTTTTTGTTAATTAGTATATAAAACTTAACTACTGTGCCCTGAAGATTTTGAGACTTGTGAATTTATTCAAATATGTTAGTGAACCCAGTGACTCAGGTTCAACTGCACTGTAAACATTAAACCCCTACCGTCCCTACACTCCTTTCATTGTACTCTACATGGTTGATAGAAGAGCCACTTTTCACTTTATTATTGTTCATCCTTTTTCTTTACATGTTACTTTGTTTTTTACACTCAACTTCAAAAGTGATTTGCATACCCCCTCAGAAAGTGGAAGCTAATTTTAAGAGTTCAAACTATCAAATTTGTATAGACAACTCAATCTACATGTCCCTTAATATCATTTTTATAGATAAAAGTAAGTTCTCTTGTGAACTATGCAATTTGATAGTGGAAACTTTGAAAATAAAAGATCACTTTTAACATATCATAACGAAAAAGGAAAGAATAAACAGACCTCGATTCCAAGTTCTCTATATAAATTCTTAACTTATGCAACACAAGATGGATCTGCTTTTCCATAATTAGCCTAAAAAATAACATAATCACTGTTAGTCAACAAGCAACTAGTGCAAAATTACATAGATGGTCACAAATGAAAATGGACTTATCTGCATACATATAGTCTTTGAATTTGGCTCTCATTTTCCCATTCAAGAGCTTGCGCTACAAGCCAAGAGCATTTAAAGTCTTTAATGCCCATTCCTATCTGCATGTACCAACTCCAAAAATAGAATTGTAAGTTTGTGATTAACATACCTACAGAAAAGAAACTTACTTTTAAGTTGATTTAATGTGAAACAAAAGAATGCAAGCATTATGAATTATTTACAGAAAAATGATTATAATGACATAGAATTGGACAAGAGTCTATAGGTACCTTTTCTCAGTTGCATCTTCAGTTTCAAATGTCATTTTGAAATGCATTCTAGTAGAAAATGGATGGTTGAAACTCTTAACATAATTGGTATAAGGAATCACAAATTATGTTGGACTTCTCCTGTAAAAAACTGAAACATGCAATGTTGAGAAATACAAAGAAAAAGAATTCAGTTTCCACATATGTATTATGCTCTATTTATATGTGAAACTCTAGACACTTTATTATGTGGTCATAATAAATATCACCTATAAGATTGAACATTAAAAATAGTTACAACGAGTTCCATATTTATACATGAAAGAAAAGCAATGTGAAATACATACATTAAATCTATCCACCTGAGGGCATGGTTACAATATCAGTGGACACAAATTTTTTGAGAAGTATCTCAAATATAAGGACACATAATGATTAGAGCCATATAAATGTGATCTATCTGCAAAAAATACCTAACATTATTCCAGTGGCTACATAGTAGATGCTTCAAAATTAAAGGAAATGTCAATATATTATATTATTTTTCATTTTATCTTCTTAAGCTTTTAAATACTTCCTTTTTAACCCTAACATCAGGTATTTTTCTACTTCTCTCAACTAGTCAGTTACCATCTCACAACTTTTCAAATTCATCTACCAAGAGTTGAGTTCCTTGATCCAGTTTAGATTTGTTTGATTTCTTTCTATTGCTATATCTATTGTTGCAGTAGTTCAACAAAAAGAAAAAGGGAGGAATTGTAAGTAGAAAACATAGTCCTATCAAGCTGTTGGAAAAACTATAAAGAAGATGATACTAATTCCATAGGAAAATCAACTTCCTTCACTCAATTTAAATGTGGCTTCCATTATTGTCTACATGTTATAAATGTATTAGTACCATGCAAAAAGAATAGCTCAATTTTGTATCAAAACCATGTTCATTTCATTGGAATGAAAGACGTTTTGGAAATATTTCAAGTCATGAAGTTGCAACAAAAAAAACAAGAAAGGTCACTTGGACTTCAAAACACTCCACTTGTCATTGATAACAAAAACATCTTACAAGATTCAAAATCAAGGGAAGAGAAAAGCAATCCAATTTTCACCACGATTGAAGAAAAAATATTTAAGGTAGAATAAATGAGAAAAAATCTTACACATTTAGTATGATAAGAGATGAGAGAAACATTAATTGGCTAGATAGCAACCATCAAATTTGGACGCAAAGTCCCAAATCCAACAACTTTAGCTGTGGAAAGTACTAATTAGTAATTAACATACTAGTACAACATCTACAAGCACATCATTGGCCAAATTCCAAATACTGCCTAAATTAATATACCTTTATGTTCCTTTAGCTTAAAAACCAAACTCATCATGCATCAATTTGGTAGTTTTGTTAGATCCTAAAAATTAGATGTTGGTTAGATATTATAAATGTTGAGGATACATCAACATGCACATAATATGCTTTACATCATTGAGGATATATAGGAAATCCTTAACATGGACAAAAATTAACTATATCTAGAGAACAAATGGTGTAGGAGCAACTTGACAATGTCATGTTTCCATGGAGCAAATCTTGAAGGTTGATTAAATTTTGATTATTCAACATTATTGTAAGGTCATTTGAGTCATTTTTCATTTTTTGAGGTTAATAGGATGGTCATTTGAGTCTATTATGTCAAATTTTGTAAAAATATGAAAAGTTGTCATACAAAGATGCAAAAAGTGCAAAAAATGCACAAGGATGGAATACCAAAGGTCATAGGGTAGTTTGACTTAGTTTCATTCATTGGACGAAGTTGTAAAGCCATTAAAAAGGAATTGTAACTCATTTCCAAGACAGGGGGAGATTGTATTGAATATGTAGTGAGTTGGAGGAATTGTATTGTGACAGAGAATCATAAATAAATTATGTCTTTTCTCAAAAATTACTGAAAAACAACTGTTTTAGGTCTTTGTATGGTCTAGTATAGGAAGAAGGTAACTTAAAATTGTTTTTAGGTAAAATTATGCTCAATCTCATTCCCTCCAAAGTTTGTTTCATGCAATTTGGTTCAAATTTGAATAAGATATTAGGAATTTTCTGAAAACAGTGAAAACCCTAATTTAGGGTAAACAGTGACATAAAAATTTGTGTTTCTCCCAACTTTGCCATTGAAATGTTCTAATTCTTGGTGAAAATATTCCACATGGAATGTACTTTCATTTTTTTGAGGTTTTAGACCATAGGTACAAGCTAATGTGTGAAAAGAGAGAGGTTAGGACTGAAAATTTATGTACTGTCTGATAAAAATAGAGTTTTGGGAGAGTCAAATAGTCTAAAGCCTAGGGTTAGAATGTTTATGAAAATAGAATTCTAATAGATTTGTGAGCATGATTAAACCCAATGAAGTCTATTTGAAGCATTGATTGAATGAGTTTGAGACTAGAGATAAGAGAATCAATAAACCCTTGTGCAGTTTAAGCCCAATCATACCTATTTTGGAATGGTAACAGTCAGGTTTGAGCCCTATTTCCTAGAACAACCTATGATGATCTTTTGATATGTTTTAAAACACCTTAAGGGGGTATCCTAAAATCCATCACATTCTTGAATGGAGGTCTATGTCAAAGGATATCTTTGACAGTTTATGTTTGGAGGACTACTAGCTTTGAAGACAGGTTTGAGTGAAAAGCCATTTGGGTAATGCTCTTAGGTCTAGGTGTTGAGTGCTTTGACTGAGATGGAGTCTCTAATGAGTTTGAAGATGATGATTAAACTTTTTTGGGTTAGGAAAAGTGGAAACTCATATTTGTGCTCTTGTACTGATCATTTACATGGTGAATTCTCTTGTGAATTTGAAGAAACTAAATGGATTTAGTCTATAGTTGAGGAACATGTTTTCAAGTGATTTATTGTCTTCCTTTACACTGCATCAACAAATCACTTGGTTTCTAATGACACCAATTCAACTCAAGCAAGTATGGGGATGGAATTCTAACCAATGAGGTAGAGATGACCCTATGAATCTAATGGACCACAAAAACAAAAGCAGGTCAAAGTTCAAACTATACAAAAGATTTTAATTGGTTATGTATAAAAATTGACCTACAAGATGAATTTCCTCAATTAAAATGAAGTATGATGATACCCATTTACCAACATACAGTAGGAGTTTGCACAATTTATTATTGACATTTTATGTTTTGATATGAGCAATCAATAAAATGTATCTTCTAAATGGTGCCAAGTAGCTGCAAATGCAAGAGAGCCACAAAACAAGTTAAACGATTAAGGAAAGAATTTCCATAGTGAAGGGAAAATATTAATGATCATTCCAATAGAATGCAAATATGTCATAAAGATTGAATAAAAATGTAAGGACAGATAAAAGAAGCATATGGACAAGTAGAAGCAGATGAAGACCAGATTCATTACAGAAACTTGAAAAGCATGATGAATATGCTCCATCTGTAGGATAACCAAGCTTGAAGTGTAGAAGGAAAGATAAAAAAGAATGAATCATATGGCTTGACCGCGTATAGATTTGAAAATTAAAATTAACTAAAACCATGGAAAGTGACTTACCACAAGATTTTGCACAAATCGTATCCAATGCAGAAAAATGGGAAAAGGTTGCAATCCAAAATCAGGCGCTTTCAGTTCTCCATTTTGATGGGATACCTTGAAAATAAGGTTTCATCCTTCACTTCTCCATTTTAGCAGGCTATGCTTGAAAATAAGGTTTTGACTCACTTCTCCATTTTGGCAGGCTACGATTGAAAATAAGGTCTTAACGAAGGTTTTAGAGTATGTTTATTAAAATGAAAATTATGACCAAGATTTTAATAATGAGCACATTTATTTAGTTATTTATTTAGTCATTTTTATTTGAATGATATTAGTCATTTATTTAGTCATTTTTATTTGTCTGATATTATTCATTTATTTAGTCATTTAGTTGTGATTTTACGTGATGACCAAATTAGTCATTTATTTTCCAAATACTACTAGTGTTAGTCACGTGACTAAAAGTTTTATTCATGTGACTAAAAGGTGTAGTCATGGGACTAAAATTTTTAGTCACGTAGTAATTTATTTTCCAAATTCTACTAGTGAACTATTCCAATGTGTACTTCTTAGGATCATACACTTGTTCAATCATTGAGATCTTATTGATATAATAGTCTGGTAGGGTAATCAGGATCTTCTCAATTATGTCTTCATTTGATAGTTTTCCTCCTTGATTTCTAATTTCATTTGCAGTCAGTTCAACCCTCTAGAAAAAATTTGTAAATTCTTCACCTTCTTCCATCTTCAGATTCACATATTTGCACTTTTCTGCTAGCTTCTTTTTCAATTTCACTCTTTCATTTCCTTCATACATGTCTTCCAACTTCTTCTAGACCTCATATGCAGTATCCAAAGAAAGAACTTTAGCTCGCTCATTTTTAGATAACCCACTGCAAATAGCATACATCGCCTTCTCATTTTCTTCATAAGCAGAGATCTCATCTGCAGTAGTAAGACCACCAGATGGGTATGTATACTTTGTCTCAATCACTTTCTGGGTCTTAAAACCAAGAGAGATAATATATCTTTTCATCTGTCCCTTCCAATCATTGTAGTCAGTTCCATCAAACATAGGGATTTCCAACTTATGTGCCATCAGATCTTCCTTAAGCGATTAAGCTCTATACCAAGAAACCAAATCTCTGATACCAATTGTAAATAGGCACAGGACAACTGAGAGGGGGGATGAATCAGTTGTCACAAGAATTCAACTTTAAAACTTCAACTCTTATTAATTCCACAACCACACTATTTTGTTATTAAGTAAAAGCATGTAACACAAATAATAGAAAGTAAATCACCACAATGAACACCAATTTTTTACATGGAAAACTCAATGAGGTAAAAACCATGGTGAGGGTTAACTCACAATATAAATATTATAAAACAAAGGCTCACTACCAAGGGTTCATTTCCCAGAAGAGGACTCACTTTCCAAGTACAAAGGCTCACTGCCTACAAATACAAAAGAGAACAAAAGATCCACCACAACAATTAATGCACATTCCCAGCTTCCAACACAATGAAGTACTGTTGTCACAACTCGCTCACACACACACTTATGCTCTTATGATTTGTGGCTCACTTTCATTACTTTGCATCACAGTGTCATACAACTCTTCACAATTTGACTTGCTTTTATACCATCCTCAACCTTAGAAAATTTCTCCAAGGTCAGCCACAAATACCTCATTTCATAAATTCAAATTAGGTTGGAAACTCAAAATTCCCATGGTGGAAAGGAATAAGAGTGGACCAATAAAAAATTTAACCAAGAATGAAAAATAATGTCTCAGATCAATCACACGCTTCCTCAAATTAATTTTATTCTTCAAATGAAGTGTAATCCCCAGGTCGGCCAAACCTAATGAAAACACAAATAATCATCGATGTACACACTTCCCAACTAGAAGATGACATGTGGATGCCACAACATGATTCATCATGCATGATATTACATCTCAAAATTCTCTAGATACATATGCAACAAATGCAACACACTTCAAACATTGAACACCTTTCACGAGTCCAACCAGACTGTACAAACACACACTGAAACACTGAAAAATGACTTCCAAATCACCAAAATTCAAACCTATTTTCTAGAGCATAGAAAATACCTTCACAAGACATATCCTAGATCTACAAGATCTGAAAAAAAAAATAGCAGAGGACTACAGAGCAAAACTGTTTCTCCTAGTCCATAGAAGGCCAACTCTTCCAAAAAAGTTCACATATTGGTGAACATAACTTTTCACATACCATCACACTAGAAGCTAAAACTTAGGATATATCACCATTAGATCACCATTATAAAATCTTTAGATCTTCAAAAACATAGGATCAACACAGGAGAAACGTGAAGCACATACCAAAGCACATTTTGAACACATTCATCACTCTGACTTCTCTTCTTTATTAATTTTCTCAAAAGCACTTGGAAACTCATCAAACCAACACATCTACAATGACATAAAGATAGCTCCATGTACTCACAACATCTTAGAGGCATCTCAGCTATACATGTACAATCTACAACATACTGAACTATGTTGACATCAATGACAAGATTAATGACAACACCACCAAACTAGCTCACACTTGCAACAAAACTAACCTAGATACAAAGAAAGATCAAAGATAAGGGTTGAGAGAGAGATCCTATTCTAACTCCTAAGATCAATCACAACAATGATGAATGTTGCAAATGGACAGATCCCCAATAAACCAGTCTTTGCTTGATCAAGGATAAGCCTACAACTACATAGAAATGGTGCAATCTTCTAAGGAAATTAGAATATTTTCACACTATGAACATTCATCCATCTACCCAATTACTAGCGCAACATGAACAAGCATTCATAGTTGAACTAAGTGCAATATATGGCTTAGAATAACTTTACACAACAATTTACAATCAACAAATTTCCAAAAGTATGAGAAGGATATCAATCAAACATCATTCACATTTCAACATCATTGTAAAAGAACTGAAATCTAACATCTAACATCTACTACTGAGAATCAAGAACATGATACCATAAGATTGTGAAAGTTGAAAGCAAAGTTTTCCAAATCAACAACTCAATTGCATTAGCTTCTCCAAAATTTACATAATAGTCTTCATGTTGTCTCCTCTCCTATAGCTATTGACTTCTCCCAACTTAGCCAATTTTAGCTTTCTACCTATCTAATCCCTTACAAATAAGAAGGCACTGGCCTTTTATATATTTTTCATTACAATTTCAATGGTTGGGATTAAATAAATCCAATGGCATAGATCACTCCTCTAGAAGCATCAAGAAGTTACATAAAGTTTTACAATTCTTGGTACATCATCATCCAATCAGCATAATTCTATTATAGCCAGGAGCAATGAGAAAAAAGCAATGTGCCACCTAGACATTAAAAAAAATTCCCATTGGAGAACAAAAGCAGCATCACATGTCTCATCATGTTCGAAACATATCCTCCAGCTATAGACAGGTTGTGGCATGAATTCTCATGTGGGTGGATATTAAATATTTGATTTGAACTCTTCCAAATTTTCCTCTTGGCACAAATGCATATTCAAGTCCCCTTTTGATTTATTTAGTCCTAAAAAATAAATATCATCATTAGTAGCTCACATGTTAAAAAATCCAATCCATAAAATCTCCAAATTAAACTTGAATAAAATTTTGAAAATTTTAGCCTTTTAAGAAAATTTTCCATTTTTGGAAATTTTTTATGTTTTTTCAAAAACTTTCCATTTCAAAAATTTTCATTTTTGGGACTTTTTAAAATTTCACCTAAAAATTACCATTTTTGGAATTCGCTTCAGGGGAAAATGCATTTTGGGAAAAAAAATTCATTTTTGGAAAGAAAAAAATCCATTTTTGGAAATTTTCAAGATTTTTGGTAGGTCTTGGATTTTTTAGGGAAAATCTGCCTAGGGAGGATTTTTAAGAAGAACTAGACTTAGGGAAAATCCTCCTAGGGAGGATTTTTGAGAGGAACTGGACTTAGGGAAAATCTGCCTAGGGAGGATTTTTGAGAAGAACTAGACTTAGGGAAAATATGTTTGGGTAGGATTTTCCCGAAATCTATGACAGGTCAAAATACCCTAAACCCCATAACTTTTTTTCTAAAAGGAATTTTCAAAAAGTTCAAAAAGTAACCCAGCCTAATTTTTCATTCTCTATCCATAGGTGCAAGAAAGATTTACATATGATATCCAAAATTCACCTCAAAATTGGTTTTAGGGGAATCATTAAGGTCAAGGATTTTTTGAAATTTAGTTTTTAGGGGGAATCCTCTAGGACAAGGCTTTTCTAAAGTTTGGTTCTTTTGGGGAATCCTCTAGGACAAAGATTTTTTGAAGTTGGGCTTTTCGAGAAAATCTTCCCATGAAGGATTTTTGAGAAGGATTAGACTTAGGGAAAATCTTCCTGGGGAGGATTTTCTCGAAATCCATGACAAGTGGATTTCTCTTAAACTCCCAAGATGCCTTAAAATATTGCCTTCATCAAATAAAATCTAGACTTAATCTCAAAATAACCCCCAAGAAAAGTAAAAATTAAAAAATTGACAAATCCAAGATGTGGAGATACAAAAGAAAAAAGAGGGTCCTTGCCTTTGGTGGTGCGTGTGTGCAAAAAATGCACAACAAATGGAAACTCCTTCTAGGGAAATTCTCTAGAGCATTTCAATGACAAAATGGAATCAAGAACCCAAAATCTCTAGTTTTGATCCTCACATCAGGTCACCCATAAACTAACGCTTCAAAATCAATGGACAAGTGAGCCCTTCTTGTGCTGGAAATCCCGATGTGTGTAGATGTATTCATTTCCCTCACTTAGCTGCTGCAAAGAGACCAAGTTTACTCAGGTTAAGCTACATAAAGATTCTAACTTCAAAAGCAACCTGGATAGAGCCTCGCTGCTAGTCAGGCATCCATAGCCCCAACAAGGTTATCACTATGATTCTCTTGAACATTAATCTACTACTAGCCAGGTGTCCATAGCCCCAATAGAGGTATTTAGATCCTCCTGGTAAGTTGAATTCACTCTTGATTTTCAATATTTGTTCTCTTATTTTTTCTTTTTTCTTTTTCATTCTTCTCACTTCTTTTCATTTTCAACCTGTGAATAATGAAGCTCATACTCAAGGCTGAGAATCATAGTTTCACTGAAGCAAAAGTTTAAGTTTTTTCACTTAACTAGACTTCATAAGGAACCAATCAACAACCTCAGAATTCTTAAGATGTGTATAAAATGTAAGATTTGAACACATTCAGGAACTAACTTAATCCAATGACTTATCCACTTTAAACATTTAGCACACGTGACACTGAATAGAAGACTTCCACCAGCCCATCCAGAAAAATGATTTGATTTTGTAAAAGAAATACTTAAAGTAGTCCTAGATAATAAAATAGTTGTTGTGCGAATAAGACACTCCCAACAGAAAATAGGGTAACCCAAGTTGGAGAAGCAAAGCAACAACCAAACCGAAACCCAAAGCAAACCTAAACTAATCAAAACAAAAGAAAACTAAAAGCAAACCAAAAGCAATCTAAACTAACCAAAGAAAACTAATCCTAAAGCAATCTACCCTAAAGAAAACAAAATAGGCCAAAAGAAAAAGAAAGCAGAGTAAACTGCATTTATTCAAATCAACATTATGTACAAAGAGACTCAAAGTGACTCATAATCAGATAGGCAAAACCAAGACCCACCCCAATATGGCTCATCAATGCATGGACAAACAATATGGTGATAGTAACAGTCCTCAAGAATGCAAATTCATCTTTACATTCAGTAGAATAAATCTCCACATTGCAACATTTAGACTCAACCTCATACTCAGGAATAATCAGCAACTAGGGTAACTCATTAAAATTGTGATAAACCCAAATGCAAGTTGTCTTTCCTAGACCTCCATAATCAAATTGATAAACTTCAAGATTTTTAGTATGGAAAGAAACAACCTGGTGTATTATTTTCTTAGATTGAATTTTGTGTTTATCATCCTCCAACCATGAAGATTTGATATCCATGTTGTCAGGAGGTCTCAACTGATGGTGCAATATTCCTCTTGCGTTTGAAGCATGCACAATAGAAAGAAAGTCATCAACAAGTAGTGTAGGGTGAGATTTAGATTGAATACATTCAGAATTAACCTCATGGAACATTTCACCTATTTGCATGTCTTCATGAGGTATCAGTGATGAGGTTGTAGAGACACCCTTATGTGCATCAACTTGTTCATGGAAATGTTCATCAAAAGCCACTAAAGGTTGATCTTCAAGCACATTTTCAGAAGCAGTTGTGTGGTCATGTTCAACAGTTATGACTAGAAAATCATTGTGCTCAATATCTTATGTGATTCCCTACATACTAGTATAATTTAGACAAGTCTTACCAATATCAAAGCATGCACCATGTGAATCATCATTAACAAATGCATCAAAATGTAAAAGAAAAACATAATTTGATAAACAAAAAGACTCCTTGTTATCCATTATTAGTGCAAGTTCAGATCCTTGACCACAACTATCATTGATATCAACATCTTTTATAACAAAATTGACTCCTTGAGCTTGCTCCCTGAGACAATCATTAGAAATTTGTTGTAGTTATTTTATTGAAGACTCAATCTCCTCTAGGGTTGCCTCAACATTTGTTGTTATGCATCCCTCAGATTCAACAACTTGTCAAAATTCTTTGATTCAAGATCTATTCGATGTAGCTTTTTGTGCATCCCTTGTACCTTGTTCTTCCACCTCCTTAATTATTGTCTGACATTGAAAAAATGTGAATTCTAAATTTTCTTCCTCATGTATCCTACACCAAGTTGGTAAAAAAATTCTTCTAGGAATATTTTGTATCCTAGACTTGGCCAATCTTTCATAAATCTGGAAACAAACTCTTCATATCTAACCTGTGTTGGATCTTCATAAAAAATATAAGGAATTTGATTGATCACTTCTTCCTCTTGTGGTTCATCCTCTACTGTATATTCCATTTCATAGCCTTGGTTAGCCTCTGTAGGAACAACATCCATTATTTATATAGGCCTCCCATTGCTTGAATGTTCATCTATTACCTCTGTTGCCTTAGATATTTCAGATTCTTCCCCCTAACATGCTACCTCATTTGTGGATGACTCAACACTTTTTGCACATTCTTCAGATCCAAAATTTGGTGGCTTCTATGTAGTACATTCCTTAACTAATTTTTTTTTCCACTCTAGTTGTCTCCCAATTTTGATTATAATGTCCACACATGAACAGTAAGTGAATTCCAAATGGGCTGCATTATGAACTCTACACCATTTAGATTAGAGGAAATCTTGCAAACACCTACCACCACTGAGTTGATCTTTAACTATCTCTATGAATGCCTCAACTACAACATCAACAAACTCTAAATCTATAGAGGCTAGTGGTTCAGACACATTCCACATGAAAATCTCCATTTGCAAAATCATCTCAATTCTACCAAGAAGGTCAGACATTCCAACTCATTGTGCCCATAGGTATTATGAAGTTTGTACTTGTTTGATAATACATAGTGATGCAAACCATTACTATTCTAGAGATCTAATCTCTTATTCAAAGACTTGCAAAGTTGAGGAAAATCAATCTGAAGACTTTTTCCATCATGAAAAACATAAGATTGCTTTTCCATCTTGACTCAGAATTTGCACTTTCAGATTTAGAGATCTATCTGTAACTCATCAAAACAAAGTGGATTAAAGGCAATAACAATTTAATTAAACTTGAATGTAAACTAAAGCTAAACAAAAAAGCACAAAGGAAACCATAAATGAAAAGATCTTACCAAGCATCAATATAGTTCCATGAATAACCTTTGTTGTCCTTCTCCATTTCACCATGATAGTATTCTTTCCCTCAAATTTTTAGTATGTGTGCAAGTATAGCCTCAATAGATGTGATAATAGTGAAATATCGAAGATTATAAAACAAGTGCTCTAAAATTCATCAGATTTTAGGAGGAGTAACAATGATGAAGATATGGCCAATTTATAGAAAATTGGGTTTTCGAATGATAGGCTAAGATTAAAAGATAGATGGACGATTTAGATTAAAAGATTCAACATGCATTCAGATTAGTCAGTAGTGACGTGAGTGATAAAACATGAAAGGTGGGAATTAAGATTAAATAATAATTTAATCTTTAGTTGAAAGTATTCAAAAATTAGCAAAATAATGATTGCATGTAAAGATGAGGATTAGCATGGAGGAAACGGTCTATTGGAATGCACAAATGAATTAATTAATTAAATATAGCTATTTAATTAATAAATGTGTGCATGCAAAATAATTATAACAAGATAACTAACTGATTAAATCAAGAAGTCTCTTTGTTAATGACAATCAGATATTAAATTAGGAGATGACCAACTAATTTAAATAGATCTCAAGTCAAGTGGAAATGAATAATTAGATAACTAGGCGATTATCCAAATATAGACGAATATGCCAAGAATGATTCTTTTATGAATTAAATAATTATTTAATTCAACATTCAAAATTAGAAGATTAAATAAATTAAAATTTATTTAATTGACTAAAGGAAAGATTTAAAGAATAATTAAATAATTAAAGTGTTTATTTAATTATAGTTGAAAGTGTGACAAGAATAAATAAAATAGGAATTTATTTAATTTTAGAAAGAGAATAAAGTGAATTAGTGACGTAATTAAATAATTAACATTTATTTAATTAATCAGGATTGAATAAAGATAAAAAAATGAATTAATTAAATAATTAAAGTTATTTAATTAATAGAGGAATATAGGTTAAAATGACTTAATTAAATAATTAAGGTTATTTAATTAATAGATGAAAAAGGACTTTAGAAAATAATTAAATAATTAACATTATTTAATCATGACAAAAGAAAGTACGAATTATGAAGAAATTGAAGTCGCAGGCCTAGACCAAATTTCAGTGTCTACATTTTTCCCCTCTTTGATACAATGTGATTTTGGCGTTGTGTCAAAGAAAATTGATCTGAAACATGCCCTGTTCGTGCCCTAGTATGAAATAGGTAAAGGTATGCCCCCTCGAGAAAAATGACAAATTTTCAAAAAAATCCAAAAAAATTGGAAATATTCTTGATTAGTCAATTTGATAGCTAGAAGTTTGATGGTGTTGAAAGAAATGAGTTTTGGTGAATTTTGATAGGTCAAATGGTCGTCATAAGTTGGAAAAATGTGTGCCCAATACACAACGTTTGGTAAAAATCCCTCCAAAACCCTAGGTATAAATAGAAATTGAGTGGAAATCCAATTCATTTGCACTCCTCAAGTTTGAAAATTGTGATTTTTACTCTGGACCTCTTTGCAAACATGTCTCCAGTTCCACACTCATAGGATCACGAATATCGGATTTGGACATTCAGATGCCCAGCAGACGCAGGACTCCCGGTGAGTAGTCAAAAACTATCTTTTGAAAATTTCATTTTCACGCATTTTTAGGCACTTAAAGCTTCATTTTCACATGCATCACTTTTTAAATCAATGCAAATGCATACGTGTTCAACGTATTTGACATCAGAATGATGCATTTGTAGAAACACATATAGAATAGCATAGGCATGTAATTAAATGATCACATTTTATTTTTAATGCACCACATTTGTAAAATTACAACGCATGTGTTAGAAACATAGTGCATGTAAAATAGTAGGACGCATTTGTATTTTCGCTACGCATTTGCATTTTTGAATGGTTGGTTTTTGTGCACCACATTTGTAAAACATGACGCATATGCATGAATGGCTGAGCATTATGTTTTTTTTTTACGCATTTTCATATTTGGAATGCATTTGTATGATAGAATGATGCATTTGATGTTTTACGATGCATTTGCAATAAAGTGACACATTTGTCTGTCAGAAAATTTTAAAATTTTGGGCTGTAAAAAGTTGTTTGTTTTTCTGACACAAGATTTGAATTTTTCCATTGCAAGTTGTTTTGGATCCGATTTACACATGGGAGTCGAGGCCATTGACTTTTGATTTTTGATATTAGATGTTGAGTGCTGAGAAATGATTCCTATGGCACCTGGGTTTGCGTCATGTTACCTTTATGCCCACTATTCAGGAAAACTGAGGTTTGTTGATTGCATTGTGTGAGCATTAGCATTCTGAGACATCTTCTTTTCATCTACCTACAGGTGAGGCCACTGTTACTTTAGAGGACATGTATAGGATTTTTAGGTTGCCTATTAGGGGCGCGAGAGTCATGTATGATACGTAGAGGGGTTTCAGTGAGATGTGTCGATATTATGCTCATGATGATATTAGGTAGCTAGGAATAGATCATTATGAGATTAGATGGCATGTTTTGGCCAGTAGATATCATCAGATAGATTGTTTGTTATGTACATTTATTGGGGGGATAGTTTTTCCTAACCGTCAAGGTCATGGATTTCCTATAGGATGGGGTGAGATGCTAGTGGGTATGTTGGAGAGACAACTCATATATTCCTGGGTCCCTTATTTGTTTTCCATGTTATATTTTCATTTGCATGATATAGATTATAGAGAGGCACATTTGATGAGTTGTGGTACCACATTGCTTATGGTATGGGCATGGGAACACATTGCTATATTTTGTCTACCTGTTATAGCTAAGCTAGAGCAAGGAGCTCCTTATGCCTTATGATATGTGGGGGCTCATACCCAGTCACATGTAGGAGACACAGGATACCATAGAAATGCCATTGACACTATGGTGTAGTTCTTATGGAGGCCATACATGGATTTTGCTCAGTGGCTAGATGAGGATCAACATCTGCCCTTTTTTCGATAAACTCGATACTTGATCAGGAGGACAGTTTCACATGTACATATCATTGAGAGGAATCTTCCAGATAGGGTCCTAAGAAAGTTTGGTGAGATTCTCAAGGATGAGCAGAGTATGAACGATCTTCCAGAGAGGTTCCTTTGTGGGGACCATAGATTCTTGTTGCTACATCCAAGGCAGATATTGATGCACTACAACCCATTCAGTGGGGATGGAGAGGCAGAGCATCAAATCCTAGGATGACGATTGCATATGTTACTTAGTGGGTGAGTCATAGGCCAGTGCCCTTTACTGATCCAAAGTAGGATGCACCTGTGGAGAGGTGTGGGATAGGACCTCATGGTAGGCGGGGTAGAGGTAGAGGTCGCAGTGGTAGAGGTGGGAGAGGTGATGGCGGAGATGGGAAAGGAGGAGGATGGTGG
>VDFB02260769.1:0-21584 GCA_007258455.2 Sequoia sempervirens | reverse complement strand
TCATATTCTATGATTCATCATCATAATATGATTAAATAATTAAACCTATTTAATTATATTCTATTAAAACATTAAATATAATAAAAATATTAATAAATAAATAAATATTCACTAGTAATAAAAAATATTTTTTCTTCATTATAATTTACTCTTTGTATATTATAATTTTTTCAATAGAATATTTCTTCGGCATTTAAAACACACTACGTACAGAAAACTGGTCGTGCAAAAGCTGCTACCTTCCGTATACTAAATTTATTTAGCTTTTTACATTGACCTGACTTTTCAGCGGAAACAAAGAAAGTTGTCTCTCTATGATATTTTTTTATATTTTTTCTTTTAATGTTTATTAATTTTATTTTGTTTCAGGGTCTCTATACTAGGAATTATATTATATAGGTAAGATGATCTTACCTGCATATAAGCCACCCGCATTTGTGTTTTTATGCATGAATTTATGATTACCCTCGCAAAATTTTAAGACGTTCGACAAGAAACAGATTCTTCAATATTTAAGATCCTTCCTGGCTGCTTGTTACAAGCTGAAATTCTTCATCTTCCATTGTCGTGTGGTTGGGAAATTCCTGCAGGAGCAGTTTGAAAGCTTCGTAGTTGTGAACCCCTGAGATATAGAAATAACAAGCGCTGCGCTGCGGCTGCAGTCCCTGGCAAGGATTGCAAAATAGTGTACAAAACAGGGCTTTAAATTTGTAAAAAATAGTTTGTAGACATTGTTTGCATCTCATTCTCGTGTTTTGCAAATATTTTCTGAAGCTGAAAACAGAACACTGCTGCCAATACATCATTTTTTAGGAGGCTTAATGCAGCAATACCAGTTTTAACAGTCAAATTGTTCAGTTTGAGAGGAAAACAGTTTCAGAATTCAGCGCAAAAGTTGGATGCAAAGTTTTGGATTTTTGTTTCTTTTACCCCAACCAACTCTCTTATTTTTAGAGGAATTACAAGTTACACTAGACTTGGCCTAATGAATGGTGAATACCATTTGTTCAGTATGGATGACAACACTTGAATGATTAAGACTTACCAAACAAAAAATGAAATGGTGAGTGACTGATGACAACATTTGTAGGGAAACATTTGACTACACCTTAAGACAAAAGCAATTGAATTCAAGATAGGGGAGGCCACATTTTATATATATGGAGAAAAATCTTTCCAATGATAGTATACATAAAATTGCTAAGAAATATCTAAATTGAAATGTTATATGTGCTAGGAGACTTGCAATGTGCAATGTGAATTAAAACACAAAAATACTTAGGCAACCACCATGGGATTGAAAGAGCATGGTTTATTAGCTTAAAATAGTGGATTTACTTATATGAGTCTACACTACTAATATACCTGTGTATTTATCTATAACAAGATGGACCTAGTTTCCACCATCAATGTGTTTAATATGGTCATTAAATCTTTCATGTTATTAGATATGAGGTCTATGATGATCTACTTTCTTATATTGTTTGTTTCATTTAATAATACATCCAAAACATCCTTCTATCTAGTTTCATTGGTGTCATAGTTCCCTCTTCTATCTTATATGATTATATGCACCATCTTCACCATTGCCTAAACACATGTTTTAATGAGTGTAAATGGTAAGGGAATCATAAACCTCCCAATGCCCATACCTTAGATTAAGGTAACTAGGAGTCAATATGGATTTAATTTGAAAATGTAAAAGTAATCAATATATCTAGCTCGTAATGACATATAAAAGCTTTCTCCATGTAGTTTGGTTAGAATTGAGATCAAATTGGAAATAAATTTTCTAAATCCTTGTTTTAAATTTTCTAAATTTATTTAGATCTTTATATTCTTTTTTGGAGGGCATCCAACAAGATGAGTAGTAAACATTAGACGTGAAAAATATCCTTCTAACCACTTGTATTTTATCAGCTAATGATAGAAATTTGTTTCTCCAAGCAAATAT
The DNA here is from genome assembly GCA_007258455.2 of Sequoia sempervirens. Lineage (NCBI taxonomy): Eukaryota > Viridiplantae > Streptophyta > Pinopsida > Cupressales > Cupressaceae > Sequoia > Sequoia sempervirens. The sequence goes on along the minus strand of VDFB02260769.1, from coordinate 19,630 downwards.
TTTATTTTTCAACCTAATTAAAAACCAATTCCACATATCATATAGATTGGCTCCGGATCCAAAAGAAATGCCCATGTACCATGTAATTTATCTATGCCTATTTGTTTCCATTCCTTGGGAATCCACTAAGGAACAGAATCAACTTGGATCATAAAGAATTTAGTCTTATGGTGAGATAATTTTGATCCCAAAACAGAGCAATACAAATTTAGAACTACTCCCAAAACATTTCTAATTTCTAATTCAAAAACTTGAATGAAGAGCATATTGTCATAAGCAAAATGGAAATTTAGAACAACTGCATTGTTAGGAATAGATATACCCTTTGATCAAATTCATTTGATTATATTTTTATAGTAGATAACCAAGTGCATCAGCAATAAGAACATGAAGGGATGGTGATAAAGGAGAACCTTGCTCGATAGAATGTTGCAGGTAGAATGGTTAGTCAGTGAGTTATTAATCATCAATAGAGCATTTGTGTCTTTAAATAACATTTGAATGTGTTTGCATATTTTTGGACCAAAACCCAACCATTACAACATTTTTATGATAAAAAATCCACCTCATTATATCATAAGCTTTATCAAAATTTAACTTCAACAAAGCATTTTGACCTGATTGGTGTTCCCATTCACTAGTTTCCCAAGCCAAGAATAAGTTATCAAGAATAAATCTTCCACCTAGTAACCTTGTTTGTTTAGGTCTAACTATCCCTTTTACCATTGGTTTGATCCTTGTAGCTAAAGTTCCCATTCACTAGTTTCCCAAGCCAAGAATAAGTTATCAAGAATAAATCTTCCACCTAGGAACCTTGTTTGTTTAGGTCTAACTATCCCTTTTACCATTGGTTTGATCCTTGTAGCTAAAGCTTTAGCAATTATTTTGTAAGAAGTATTAAGTAGTGTAATAAGACGCCATTAAAATATATAATCCCTATTTTTTCATTTGGGAGAATATTTATTAAGCCTTTATTAATATCAAGGCCTAACAAACTCTATTCTAAAGCTTCAAGGTAAATAAAATAAAAATATTCCTTAATATGAGGCCACATTGTTTGATAAAATTCAATTGACAACCCATCAACCCCCTAGACTTTTATTAGGGGTCATTGAAATACAACATGCTCCAAATCTTCTATAGAAAGCTCTATGTCTAGTAAACGACTATATTCGTGATCCACCTTTTTTGGTTGTGGTCTTTAATAATATCTTCCAAAATTGATTGTGCATTCTACCAATGGGTGTGACCCTCTTTAAATGGCTTCTCATTAAAATTATTAAACATAGATTTAATTTCTTCTGGATTTGTATGAACCTGTCCAGTCTCATCTTTTATGGTTTCAATAAACTCCTTACATTTATAATTTAAGCAATTTAAGAAGTATTTGGAACCTATATCGCCTTCCTTAATCCAATGAAACCTAGACCTAATTTTGGCCCCTTTCCCATGTACATATCAAGCTCACAAAGTTGGTTTTATAAAAATTATAGACATTTGAATAATAATATTGTTGGGATTTGAATTAAGTAGATTTCTATTGTGTTCCAATTTCCCTTGGAGAGATTTTTCTTTATGTTTTGTTTGCCAGGTTAGTATTTTACCAAAATATTGTAAAAACTCAAGTCATTGAGAGATAACAACTTGCCACCATTCTCTATAAGAGTGCTCTTCATTTGGTTGAGGGATGGAGTTCCAAATGCCAACTAAGGCAACAATAAATGAAGGAATTTTAAGATGTGAAGTATTCATCTCGAAAGGCAACTGAAAATTCTTTTCCTGAGCATCATCCCTTGAAATAACATAGATGATAGGAAATGGTTTGAGAGGGAAGTAGAACAATCAAATTTCACACAATTACCATTGGAATCTTAAATCAACTACAGGTTGGGAGAGATATAAAACCTATATAATATGCTAAGTTTCATATCAACTCCAAATTTGTAATTAGTCCATGTGAAACAATTTTGGTTAATGGCTAGAATTTTTTTTATGAAGAGGATCAATAACATCTACATAATTATGAAAAAATATCCATTTATCAAATTCTTCACTACTTAATTTTACATGATTAGGCTAACTATGATCTATGTGATGTTTCACCATATTAAAATCACCTTCTATAACTCAATCAACATGAGGCAAATTCCTATTAATCCATTCTCATAACTCACATCTCTCTTTTGACATACACATAACATACACCAATGGGAATTATCCATTAATAAATGACAAGGCCCACACATAATTTTGTGCATCTAGTCCCCTTTTTCAATGACAAACTTATTGACCCATGAAGCTATACCAAAACAATCCCCCCTTCCTTCTCTATGCGATGTATGGAAAATGGTCGCATCTCTCCAAACGTTGGATAGAGAAGAAACAAAGTCGAGAATCATTGAGCTTAGCTTCTTAAAGAAAGACAATATCAGGTTTCGATTTAACTATAGCCTCTTGAACTTCATATTTACAGTGAGGGAGTGATATCTCTCAATATTTCAAGAGAAAATTTTATACTTCATGATTAAACAAAGAAGATCCTCCCCTTGCGACAAAACATCAAACTGATTATCAAGTACAATCGATTGCTTGAGATTTCTCGTTTCTTTCCCAATAGGAAGAGGATACCTTGATCTTTATCTCACAGTTGGAGAAGGAGAACCTTGTTTAACAACTATAGAAGAAGATCTATTTCTTGCAGAATGTGATGGAGATACACTATTAATGGTTCTCATATTATGATGGGAAGGTGAAGTGGGGTGGTTTTACGAACATGACTACATCTTTTGTGAATTAAAGGACCTCAAATGTTCCTTCCTTTTCCTAATCATTCTCCAACCATATTTCAAAATAACATCTTTACAAGAGGTGGACTTATCATTAATAGTATTATTTTTCCATTTTAAAATATTTTGGCTTGTTGATTCAATTGATAAGTTGTTGTACGCATGACTTCAGGTTGAGGCGATAATTGCATGAGTTTAGTATTAGGTGAAACAACCACTTGTGAATGGATATATATGTTAAATTCCTAATAGGATAATCTCTAATCAAATGGCCTCCCTAATAGCAAAAAAATCAAGCATTAGGCTTACTTAGATATATGATTGGCTGATAAAACTTAAACCCTTGACCTATTAATTTGATATTTTAGGTAATTGATTATTAAGGTTCATTTCCACACAAACTCAAGGGTGAACTCTTAAGTTGGAAAATTTATTTATGTTGTTTTTACACCATAAAACTTTTCCAAGTTGTGAGAAAATTTCTTTTAAAAATGGTTTGAAGGCAAGATTTAGAAAAGGTAATTCTATCCACATAGGATACCTAGACCTTGAGGGTCCCTAAGGATAAAAATCCAATGTCCATGCTTGCAAGTAACAAACTTGGCTACAAATAACCTAGGCGTCATATTGCAAGACAACTTGTACACGATCAATTGATTTAAAGTTACACGAAACATACCCTTTTATTAGCTCTTTCAAAGCTTTGATTTCCCAACCCTTGTTCTCCTAATTTATTTTTGCCCATTTCTAGAAATCAGATTAAGAAGGCATTTCTCTTAGAAAAACAAAATAATAGACCTATGTTGACATTCAACAATGCATTCAACCATATCATCAGGAAACATAAATTCACTTGCTTCCTTATTGTCTTGCATGAACAATCCATTTTCTACTTTTTCTTCTCCTTCCTTGGCTATTTCGACAGGACTAACTACCATTTCTCCAGCCAAGTTCTGTGCATTCGTTGTTTCTCTTGTCATAGAATCGTTCCCTTTCATCTCATTAAATTTTTTATGTGCATCATCCAATACCTCCATCTATTCCTCACCTATTTTTCTTGCTTTCACCTTCAACCTCATCATTCAACTATTGCCTTCGTGCAATGACCAAGTCTCCTCCAACACCACAAGAGGGAAAATCAATAGGGTTTATGTTTGCAATTTGCCTCTAGAAGTTTCTGCTTTTTCTCTCTTCTTCAGATACTTTTTTCCTTTTCTATCGATTTAATACAAAAAAATGAGTTCTACATTTATCCAAAATAGTTCATATGTCTCAAGTTTGATGTCAATTCATTTTGGAATAAGAATAGTTTCTGATGTTTCTTACAATATAATGTCAGTAAATGATAAAGGACTCATTCTTATATCAAAATCACCTATGTTTAATGTTTACAATTATATTTCTATAATGATGTGTTTAAATATTTAATTCCAATACAATCATATATACCAATATCATATTCTTACAAAAACATCTGCTTCCTCCACATCATCCATTCTCACATTTTTGAAGTCTGTTTTAAACAAATATAAAAAATAAAATAAATCTAAAAAATTAATTAAAAATTCACACAATCACATTAAAATCATTTCAAACTAAAATAAATACCAACCCCTATTGAGCAATTATTCTTAATCATTTACCTATTTAATCGGCTGTTAGAAATTCTTTAGTGTGATCAAACCAAATCAAATCAAAATAGTATCTACCATAAATACAATTCTCATCCAATTAATAAAATAATGCATTTCTCACAACATGGCAAGGGCAAAAATTTTATTTTAATGAAAATAAAGATAAAATACTTTAAACAACGAAAGTAATGCAAAATAAAATATGCATTTGACTAGGTAAAAGGTCGACAATATATGTGGGCTGATGTTTTTATTGATGCTAAAATTTTAATATAGGTATAAAGCACTATCGTGGGGACGGAGACTGAAGAAAAGACAAATGAACCAATAACCCATAAAACGTGGATAATGAACGAAGCATTTAAGAAAATATCATCACAAAACTAGTAAAAAATAATTCTTCATTGGGTTTAAATTTAATTTAAGGTGTAATTTTGTCTAAAAGTTTAATAAAATTTAATTACATTAATAAAAATAAATGATAGTAAATGGGGTTGCAAGTTAAGTGGGCTTAATCTTGGGAAAACTCCTTGGTTAAGCCCGCTTGAGCTAAAGTAGTAGTGGGATGGGTGACCTCCCAGGGAGACCCAATTCTTCACCTCTGTGAGCATCACTTAGATGCAATGAGTGCTAAGTGGACCATTCATTATCATGAGAGATGAGTTTGAGAATAAAATAAATAAATAATGATAATAAAAAAAAATAATAGAATAAATAAATAATAAATATTTATATATTAATATAAATATTAATCTATAACAAATTTAATATAAACACTTCAAATTAATATTTTTAATTTTTTATATGAATATATTTAAAATAATTATATTATTTTTTATAAATATCAATCTTAATACTTAACATCCTAAAAAATATTTTTAATATTAATTTCATTTTAAACCGATTAGAATTAGCTGAAAGTTATGTTTATTATTATTTTCTTTATTTTCTTAAAGTACTATACTTTTTAAAATAAGAGTGGAGCCATATTTTTATCTTGTGGGAAGAAGATTTTCTATTAAGTTTGATGCCACATCAAAAAAGGCCAAATCATTAATAAGTGAATTGTCTTAAAAAGTCAAAAGGATGAATCACCTCTTTTGTGTCTTGCACCTATAATAAGATAGAAATGTCTCTTACACGAGGAAGCGTTGCTGTACTTGTTGAAGTTACCAAGTATTGTTAAGGGGTAAATAACTCTTTTAAAATTTATTATGTTTTTTTATATGAAAATTCATTTGTGAAAGTATTGTTATAATTAGAGAGGTTCAAAAGTTATATAATAGGTGTAAGATTGAAATGAAATTGGATTAATATATGCATATAAATTTAAATATAAAAAAAATAGTTTTATTTATTGAATGTAAAATTGTTGAGTGATTTAATATTTTGATTATTGGAAGATGGTAGGGATAGATGGCTCAACAATTTTCTTGTTAATGTTGTCTTGTAGTTGGTAAGATCTTGAATGCTCTATGTTTTACTAGTTGGTGGGTGATTCAATTGTTTTTGTGTCATATTCTCCTAAGTTTTATACAACCTTTTGTTGTGAACCCCTTTTTAAAGTGACTTAATGTTAGTAGCTGGTTGCATGTGGGGATTCATGTGACTAGGCACAGACAATCCCATCTCTTGTTTATGTTTATTTTGTTTTATCTTTGCATTTTAGGACACTTGTGTCTATATTTGTTTTCTTGTACTATGATGTGTAATACTTTCCAAGTGTGTATTTGGAGGCTTGACTACAGAACCATCAACTTCACAAGTGTAATTGTTTAAGCATGAGGATAAATCTTTCTTATCAATGTGGTATTCTTCTAATTTAGAATATAGTTCATTAGTAAAATGTGTTAATCATATTGGTAGTTGATGTGAGTGGGCACATAACATTTGTGAGCGAAGAAAACAACAATATATAATGGAAAGGGTAGACATGGTAAGCCTTGCTTACCATATCCACTTTATAACTTACAAATTTCTCCTTTTCTAAAAAAGTGTAGTTCCAATTTCAAGAATAATACAAGGCAAGGCTAGAATAATCAAGACACTATAAATTTACTTGCTTAAAAATATAGGAGAGGTTTGTGACTTTATATGAGGAGTGTTTTGTGATAAAATAATAAATTTTACATACCCATGTCATTGCCCATTTAGTTTAGTGCTAAAAGTGAATTAACTATTAACTTCATGTGAAATTTCACCATTAATACTCTTACTTAAATGAATTGTGATTTGAGTACCTGTTTGGACTGCTTGGTGTTGTAAAGTTATTATTTGGCATGTGTGTGCTACTTAAGTAAAGTGGAGATAGGCTTAGTTGGATGGCGTTGATGTGGTGGAGTCGTCTAGCTAGGTGGCTTGGTGACAACAACAATGTGGATTTTCTCTATGCTATTTGTGTTTTTATCATGACATATTACGAGAATGTGAAGGGTGATAGGGACCCTCAACATAAAGGATTCAATAAAATTACTTACATCAAAGAATAATATAATAAGAAATATGTTATAAATTATTGATAATAATTATCCAAATTAAATGCCAAATTATCCTCCTTAACCTTAGTGGTTTCTTCCTTTATAATAGCTCAACATCCATGTAATCCATCTCCTCAATTATTGGATCACCCTTGTTTGGAGAATTTCTTAGGTGTGACAAGATTCCTTCCCTTGCCTCTCGTTAAATCCCCAACCATGATGTCATAAAAATAGTTTTCACAATGACTTACTCAACAAAAATGAAAATAATATCCAAGAAATTTGTTGATTTGCAACATTGGTAGCAAATTTGGTTAAAAGCTTGATTTTGTAATAATTACTTCAAAATAGTTTCTAGTAATCTCAAACTTGTACTTTAGTAGCTTTAATGTGTCCTTAATTAACCCTTTAAATTGAAGAAATATTGACCAAATTGAAAGAGATATGCTCTTCACATTTTAATCTCTTAAATAAAAAAATACCTCATTTCTTACCTTTTGAATGTGGAGATTATGCTCTAATACCATTTACAATGAAATTAATTGCATAAGAGAATAATGCAAGAGACAAACATGCTATAAATATTTGATAATACTAAGCGACTTCGAGGGGGCTACCTCTAACAGCCTTCAATTTGAATAAAATACACAATGTGATGATAATAAAAGAATACTATAAAAATGATTATACAACTTAATTAAGGCTTATGATAACCACATATTGGCCACATAAATCCCCATGCACACCATAGATCAAGGGCATAGAAAAGTGGTTATTTTAGATTCTCATTTGGCCTTTAATTTCTATTGCCAAACACTGGCAATATTAGGCTTTGTGAAAGTCGTATTAGGAGAGGTAAGTTTGGGAGCTCAGGGTCCTACCTAATCCTAAGCTACATAAAGGTAGGAATATTTTACCAAGCTAAATCAAAATTTTCTTGATATTTCTATTAGGCTTTGACTATTATGAATAATACTATTGAAGTTCTAGGTCTACATTCCCCTTCGTGTTGACCTTCTAATGGGAAATGATGTTAAGTCCAAGGAGGAAAGGTGTACATAAGGTTCATAAGTGTTAAGGATTGAGTCAAATAAATTGCAATAATTGTAATAAGAGGTTCTAGTACTCTGTTGATACTTCTCAAATGGGATCAATGAGACATGCTAATGTCAACTTGGTGACACATGGCAAGGGTTGACTAGAAGTGACCAATGATCGTACCTTCATAGTGCTTGCGACAAATCTATGCATGGCCTGGTCAAACATAGAGAAAATATTTTTCATGTGTTTTGATTGAAAGAATTAGACCTTCTAACTAAGCTTGACAATAATGTGATAGAGGAAATGATAGATATGGAAGATGTATAGGCCTTTGGGTTAGAGCATTAGGGTGTGTGCTAAATTATTTATAGTTGTGTGTCTTGGGCATGGGCATGTTTGGTTCTTGTAACACAATAATCAACTTATTTTTTATTTGGGTTTTGGAGCACTCCACCACTATTGTTGATGGAGGATTTTTGGATAGAAATATTGTTTATTTTGTGGTGGTAGAATGGCTGAAGGTTGTAAGCTTCAACCCTTAGGATAACAACATATTTTTGTTAATGTTGGTAATTTCTATATTTATTTTTTATTTTTATTTTGGCTTCTTTGTTGCATGTTTCATTGTACTTTCTTATATATTTATTGAGTAGGGCCTCTATAGTTTTCCCCAACTGTTTTGCTACGCCCTTAATATTAGTGTACACAGGGTTATGAATAGTCGACTTGTTATCTTAACTTTTAATTGAGTCACATTATCATTATAATATTGTTATTTGCTTAATTAGGTTGACCTAAGGCTTATATACGGTTATCTAAGTTGCCTTGGGTGATATCCTAGGCATAAATAAGGTATATATAAGAGGTAGTGAGTCTTATTTCATCACCATATTATGAATTGTGTTTGTATTGGAGATATTTGGAGGCTTTCCCCCTCGAAGTGGCTTGTCATTCTTAGTTATTATCAAGTATTTACAACATGTTTCCTATCATATTCCTCTATTGTGCAAATTATTTCATTACAAGTGGTATCAGAGCATGATATTGGCACCATAGAGGCAAGGTAATTTCTTAATACTGGAAGTCAATTTGGGAAGAGCATATCTCTCAAATTTTGGTGACTTTTTCTCTTATTTTTAAAGGGTTTTTGAAGAACATATTCAAGAAGATGCACTCTATATTTTAGAGGAATTGGAGCAGAATTGAGCGATTCATTGTAGAATTAGTGTTTTTTCCCAATTTATTTAGAAAGTGCATATCTCCCAAACCCTACAAAATTAGTTCTTTATTTTTAGTGGGTTTTTGAATAAGTAATAAAGGAGCATACTATATAAATTGTAGAGAATTTAAAGCATAAATAAGTGATTTAATGCAAAATTAGGGTTTCCAAACGATTCTCTCTCAAGGTTGTAAAACACCTAAATACTGGGAGATTTTTTTGGGAAAGTATGACTTAGGCCTTGGTAAGTTAGAGTAAAACTTTAAGATTATTTTGAATTTATTTGTGTGATTTATTGTAAAATTATTTTCTACCATCATGATGGGGCCTGCAACAAGAGGCAAAAAGAATGCTATCGCACTGAGACAATCTTCATATAAGGATGAGGTAGAAATTAAGGATATTAACTCTAATGATGCAATCAACAAGTTCAAGGGTGAAATTTTATCAATTAAGAATGACATAAATGATTTTTCTAAGAAGTTGGATACAATTATTTAGGGGATGAAGTATAAGGGCGAAGATTCACCTAGTAATGTGGAAGTTAATGCTTGTGTTGGATATGAATTCTTTAGGTTTGAATCAGATTTCGAGAAGGATCATTCCTTTAATAATTCTATACCTAGGCAATTCATACCCAAGTTTGATATGAGAAAGTTTGATGGCAAGGATCCAACCAATTGGCTTTGTCTGAATGGAGCAATTCTTTGATCTTCATCATGTTCATAGTCAAAAAAAGGTGGCTATGGCATCATTATACTTGGAACTAGATCAATTTATTTGGTATTGTTGGTTATGTGATGAGAAAAGAATGAAGGGTTGTTTGTTCACATGGTTAATTTTTCAAGAACTTGCTACCCATTATGTAGATAACTTTATGGATAGCTCACTAAATTAAAGCAAACAAGTATGGTCAAGAACTATATTCATTAATTTCAAACACTTTTTCTAAGAGTGGAGTATGTAATATAAGAAAATTTGAAGGAACTATTTCTAGGTGGTTTAAAGGATCACATAGAATCTGAGGTACGGTTGTTTCAACCACAATCCTCATCACAAGAAATATCAATGGCAAGACAAGTTGAGAATATTTTGGCCAATAGGCGACAAGGGATTGTAAATGTAAGTGAAAGCATATCTACACATTCATTACCTCAACCTATTAGGTTGACTCCATAACAAAATGAAGAGAAGAGTGCAAAAATGTTGTGTTTCAATTGTGACAACAAATATAGGCAAAGACACAAAGGAAACGAAAAGAAATTATTCATTATTGAAGGTCTGAGTGGGTAAGAAGAGGAGGAACCAATATTAGAGGGTGATGGGGATTCAAATGAGGCATAACATGATTTCCAACCAATCATTTTTTGTCATGCATTCTCAAGTTCTAGCGCCCCACAAACTCTCAAGTTAGCAAGTTTCTTAAAGAAGTATAAAGTAACAATGTTGATCAACTTAGGTAGTACTCATAATTTCATCAACAAAAATTTGGCTACTCGTCTAAATTGTTTTATATATCCAGCTCCAGAGTTTCAAGTCTTGATTGTAGATGATGGTACTGCTAGTTGTTTTAGAAAATGACATAGCATTAAATTATCCATGAGACATTATCACCTTGATAGCCAAATGCATGCTATATCCATGGGTGCAACAAATATTATTTTGGGAGTACAATGGCTGTCTACTTTGGGAACAATTGAGATAAACTTCCAAGAAATATTCATGAGATTTCACTCAGAATGAAAGACAACAGAGCTAAGATGGTTGAAGGAAAAGTCCTTACAAATGGTAAGCTCTCATCAAATATAGAAGTTTCTTAAGAATGGAGTTGATGGATTTGTGGCCCAATTATGCTCATTAGAAGTCTCTCAATCCAATTCTCCTGCCCATCCAAATTTATAAGCAATAATTGATTGTCACTTAGTGCTTTTTAGAGATACACCTAAAGGAATTCCTCCTAAGAGCTATTATGACCATGCCATACAACTAGTTCCAGGGAGCCAACCACCCAACATCAAGCCCTATAGGTACCCATATACACAAAAACGTGAGATTGAAAAGATTGTGGAGGAGATGTTAGAGGTAGTAATTATCAAGCATAGCCAAAGTGCTTACTCCTCTCTCATGGTGATGGTGCATAAGAATGATGGAACTTGATGCATGTTCCTAGAATATAGAGTGCTCAACATATAATCAAAGATAAGTTTCCTATTCCAATCATTAATGATTTGCTAGATAAATTGAATGGAGCTATATATTTTACAAAGTTACATCATAGATCAAGTTATCACCAAATTCAAATTAAGGAATACGATATTTCTAAGCCAACATTTAGGAATCATGATAGTCATTATGAGTTTTTGCTAATGTCACTTGGTCTTACCAATGCATTGTCTATATTTTAAAACTTTGATGAACTCCATATTTAAGAAATTCTTGAGGAAGTTTGTATTAGTGTCCTTTGATGATATATTGATTTATAACAAGACATGGGAAGAACACTTGCATCATGTAGACCAAGCATTACAAGTTCTTGAAGATCATAAACTCTATGCTAAGCTATCCAAGTGTGCTTTTTGTCTCAACAAGGTGGAGTACTTGGGACACATAGTTTCACATGAAGGAGTAAAGGTCGATCCTAATAAAATTAAGGCTATTATGGAATAGCCTATTCCCAAAACCATTAAGAAATTAAGGGGTTTCTTGGGATTGACTAGATATTATAGAAGATTTGTGAAGAATTATGACTATATGGCAGAACCCCTCACAACTTTATTGAAGAAGGATTATTTTCAATGGAACGAGTTTGCTAATGCATCATTTGAGAGATTGAAGGAGGCTATGATACAATTCCAGTGCTTGCCACTCCAAAATTCACCAAGGATTTTATTGTGGAATGTGATGCTTTAGGAAATGGTATAGGAGTAGTTCTCATGCAAGAGGTTCAACCAATTTCTTTTGTCAATTGTCAAATAAAGGGTAAGAAGCAACTCAAACTTATTTATGAGAAGGAAATTCTAGCTATTATTCATGCAATAAAACAATGGAGGCCTTATCCAATGGGTAGACACTTTAAGGTTAAGACAAATCACAATAGCCTAAAATAATTTTTGGAAAAAAGATTATCTTCTTAAGAGCAAAAAAAAATGGGTTAAGATGTTGGGATATGAATTTGAGATTTCATATAAGAAAGGGAAGGAAAATGTTGTGGTAGATGCACTTTCTAGGAAGGATGAGAAAGATGAAGCCTTATTGTGTGCTATTTCAATATTACAAGAAGATTGGGTGGTAGAAGCCAAATCTGTTAAAAATATGGTTGAACTAAGCTGCAATATTAACAATACTAGTTTACAATTTTTGGCCAAACTGGACATTAAACTAATTTTTTTAACTAAATCTTCACTTTTGGGCACTTATAGCTGCTAAACCATGAATAATTTGAAGATGATGCAAACTAGTGATTTGCGACATTTTGTTTGTATATTCTAAATATATTATTTAATTTTTTTTTGGAATTAGATTGCATTTCTTTTTCCATCTCCTTCGAAAACTAATTTTTAACAATAAACACCATTTTTAAAGAGTGATGTTTACTGTAAACAACATAAATATTTTTCTATGAAGGATAAAATTCTATTTTTTTCGAAATTAGCTTTGTAACTATGATATCTAGCACGTTCATTTGGTTTCATAGTGTTTTATTGAATTTTTTTTCTTAATTAAGTTTTGAAGTCAAACCGATTACAATTTAGACAGTTGGACTATATACAACATAACTTTTTTTTGTATGTATTGAAATTCATTTTTTTTACTGGATCAAGGACATCAATAGCATGGACATATTTTTCAATTTTTTTGATAATCTACTATTTTTCCACATGTGCGGAACAAAGAGCTTGATTTTCAGTGAAAAACCTATGTTTAATTAAACTAAAAAAAATACATAATAAAACCAAAATATTTAAAATTATATTCAATGAATAGCTCGTTCCGAGGACTACCATCATCCAATTGGTTTTGTGAAGTTTCCTTCATTTTCATCCTCAACCTGAGCTTCAAAAGGAAAAAAATTGTAAAAATTTGGTAGAAGAGGGGGAGAGAGGCAAAAAAGGGGGATTTGCTCGAACTTCGCTCGAAGGGGGGTTCGAGCGAACCCCCTTTGTCTTGAATTTTCCTTTGATTTCATTTTAAAAAATGTGCAAAAATTGTCACATCACAAAAAGGGGGTTCACTCGAAGGGGGGTTAGAGTGAACCCCTTTTGGGTTAGAGCGAACACCCCCTTCGTGCGAACCCCCAAAAACTTGAAATTTTCTTCATAGGAGCATTTTTGCAATTTTCCTTCCTGAATGGAATTGTAAACTAGTATTGTGGGATCACCCAAGTTCTTATGTATGTGAATCCATATCTAAAATAAGATTACCAAATCTTATTATATGTATGTGATTGCAGATTCACCATAATATAAAAATCAACGAACAAATATGACACCAAATTTACGTGGAGAAACCCTTCTCGAAAAAACTCCACAGGAGAAAAGAGAGAAAGTATATTACTTATGTTCACAAGAGAGATGCACCACAATACACTTCCTTGCTAATCTCCTACAACCTAGATGCTTTCATACACTTGCAAATAACAATTGTAATGTTTATAATAGCAACCTTTATTTTTTATAATAGCAATGTTTATAATAGCAACCTTTATTTTTGATATGATTTTGTAGTGGTAGTTATCCTTGTGGACAAAATAGTATACAACATATGGATGCATAGTGGTATCATGTGATGTCGACAATGAATGCTTTTTTGCGATCAAAATATCTTTAATATACAAAATTGGCTCATAGTTCTTCATACCATCGTCAATTTGATGAGAAAACTAAGGTTGTTAATAAGTGTTTGGAAGGATATCTATGCTATTTCACTTTACATAAACAATCTCAATGGGTAGATTGGCTACCATGATCAAAATGATGGTATAACACTTCCTTTCATAGTTCATAAAAATGTCTCCATTTATGGCACTATATGGATATCAACCTTCTTCCATCACATAATTATTGAAGGTGTCACCAAGAGTTTAGGTAGTAGAGGACCATTTGGTTCATCAACAACATGAACTCTCAAGACTTAAGGAGAATCTAGCTATGACACAAAATTGAATGAAGCAACAGGTGGACCAACATCGTAGTGAAAGAAGTTTTGAAGTTGGGGATTGAGTCTTCTTGAGATTGGAGCCTTACAAGAAAATATCATTGAAGAAACATAAAAAGAACAACAATTTGTCTCCAAAATATTATGGCCCATACCAAATCATGCAAAAGATAGGTAGTGTTGCCTACAAGATGGAATTTCCACCAACAACAAAGATACATCCAATTTTTCATGTTTCTTGTTTGAAGAAGGTAATTGGGCATCATGTTTGAAGAAGGTAGTTGGGCATCATATTCTTACTTAGACAATATTAATAGAGCTTGATGAAGGAGGAATCACATTGGAACCATAGTTCATTCATCAAATGCACACAAAGAAGATAAGGACTAGAACACTCACTAGTATCTCAACCAATGGAAGAACTTACTAGTTGAAGATGCCATATGGGAGGATGAGGAGTTCATTCAAAAGCATCCACACTTGATTAGAATTGAGGACAATGCTTCTCTAAAGAGGGGGGCATGCTACACCCTTAATATTATGTACATAGGGTGATGAATAGTCATCTTTTGGTTATCTTAACTCTTAATTAAGTCATATTAATATCATTGTAATATCGTTATTTAGTCAATTAGGTCGGCCTAAGACTTACACAAGGCTATTTATGTCAGTCTAGGTGATATCTCAGGCATAAATAAGGTATATCTAGGAGGTAGTGAGCCTTATTTTATCATCATATTGTGAATTGTGTTCTCATTGGAGATGTTTGGAGGTTTGCCCCCTTGAAGTGGCTTGCCATTCTTAGTTAAGGATTTTGAATCTTCTAAACATGATTTCCACATCGACAACTAGTATGGAGTGAGATCAAGAGTTCGAGATTTTAACTATTTAGAAGGTTTTAAGGATTATAGAAAATCCTTCAAATTTGGTCCTTAAGTGTAATAGTTTAAATACAAGTGTTAGATCTCATTGAAAAAGATTATCCTATTTGTGTGGATGTTGTGCTTTCTTCAGGTGTGTGTTTGGAAAGAGAATCCACTAAGGAGTATAGTTTAAATATTGGCTTGCAAAACAACATTCTACTAAAGAGCCTTCTTTAGGGAACCCTCTTCCAACTTGAGAAGGGGATCATGATCTTGTTCTGTTGTTCATAGGAGATGCTTTCATAAGTCTATTAGATGATGTTTATGATCCACACATTTTTAATGATTATACAAACTCAATTAAATAAATGATCTTGGCATAAGGTCCCTTGTGTGTAGATACATGGAAACCAATTATAATTTGAAGATATTATCTAGTTTATGAGGTTAACTTGCATCAATATTATGGGTCCTTCTCTATCAATTTTGGAAAGGGTGTTTAGTTTTAGACTATTGAGGATCATGATTTTGTTTGGAATAATAACCCTTGGTTCTTCATAAGGGTTGGTTTGTTCACGAGTTCCTAGATGCCTTTCTTTGATCCTATGGTCACTCTTATCACTAATATTTCCATTTGAGTTGGTTCACATATTGTTCCATTGGTTATGAGAGATCCTAGTTTGATTAAAAGGCTTGTATCAAGGTGGAGGATTTTGTTAGAATTAGCAAGAAGGAATATAACTTTTAAAACATATACATGAAATTTTGTGTTATGGATGAGATTTCTAAGTCTATCTCTCATTTCATTAGGAATTTCTCTTCACAAGGATCTTGGATCAAATTTAAGAATTTTGAGAGGTTGCCTTTCATATACTTTCATTACAATAAGTTTGGACACAATATTGGGAAGTGTCCTCAAAATTCAAAGTTTCCATCTATATAAATGGACTCACATATTTGGAAGCCTCGATACATATTTTGTTTGGAGAAATCATGAAAACTTTTTGGTGAACACATTGAGGTTTTGCTTAGAACCCTTCTTTAGTTATAATGAGAGAGAGGACAACCTACTTAAGAAGAATGTACATTAAAGGATGAAGGCATAATACAACTAGTGGTTTCAAATTTACTTGTCATTGACATGATTTATTAAAGATCAATAAAATAAAGTTGTAGGATTTCAAAGAGCTAAACAAATTGAAAGATATAATAGAATATAGTATTGTAAGATTGTTGAGAAGAAATGGAACCTAATTATTGACTATGTGCATTTTAACTATCTCATAATTAAAAAAACAACAAAAAACCTAATCCAAATTATAGACTTATTAATAAACCTAAACAAAGAGATTACAAATCGAAGCTAAAAATTGACTAAGAAACTATTCTTCTATAAAAAAATTACTCTTCCTACATTCTTGATCTTATTTTTACTCTTCTATAAAAATAATCAAGTTCTTTAGAAGTTAAGATTTGCCACCTTTGTAAATTAGAGTCAATGAGATTGGAATGTCTTTTAAGCATCTATCTTGTTACTAAATTTCTTTTTTCTAAACTATAGTGTGCTTTTTCAACCTATCAAATGTCATTCCTTTAACTTTGGTTGTTGATATTTTAGATTTCATTTGTTAGGAGGAAGGGGCAATAGATTCTTACGCTTCATCTAAAATACTACGGTTAACCAATTATAAAAAAAGATAGCACATGAAAAATACCGTGTTACATACTAAGGTTCAAAACATGGACGACCATCGGTGGCCTAAGCTAATCGTAAAAGAAAAGTTGGATAGAAGAAGGAATACATGGATGAAACAAAACAAAAAATGGATGGAAAAGTGGGGTGTGAATATGCAAGATTGTCCAAGTACAAATGAAGAAATAAAAAAATATGTGAAACAAAAATTCAAAAAAGCTTTATGGACAAAACAATCAGGGCGAAAAAAAGACTATTATATCAAAGAATTCAATCCTAAGGGGGACCATGATGAAAAGGCATATATAGGAGCAAATATTAAATGGAGAGCAAAGATGTTGATAGCTCAACTCCGAACTAGCTCACATCGTCTTAGATGTGAGACGGGCAGATGGATGGTTCCTAAAGAAGAGTGGGAAGAAAGAATATGTCGTTTTTGCGACATGGGATTAGTGGAGACAGAGTGGCACTTTGTTATGGAGTGCTCAGCATACAAAGATATTCGGGTCACTTATGGGGACATCTTACAAGTGGACAACTTAAATACCTTGTTTGAGGAGGAAAGGTTGGTCAAATCTGCAAATTACATCATCAAAATTCACTGTCGTAGAGCTAATCTCGAGCGAAGATCTCAGGCTGTTTAGGGTCTTCTCTTTTCGGTGGTGGTCTTGTGCTGTACCTGGGTCCCATAGGCTGCTGTGGCCTCGTGGACGTTATTAAAATATTTCATTTCATTTCATTCGGGAAAAAAAAAAGTTATAAATTTTTTTAAAACAGTAATTACGTCAAAACGACAAACGGTCGTCAACTTCAAACGCGCAGTTCGAAGCAGTTGAATGCTGGTGACAAAGAAATATCTTTGGCTGAGAGTGATCGTATGACGGCTCGTAGTTCTCACCGGGCACAGTAATTTAATTCATCGGCCACGCGAAAATTACAGGTTGTAGACTTCGCTTGCATGTGTTTTTTCAAAAAGCAGAGAAAAATATGTGGAGGAGAGTAATATGCGCTGAAATGCTCCAAGGGTCATGAGGGGGAGACAGTGGACTGCATTGCCCTTACCCTGTTAAATTTTGTCCTTGAACCAACTTAATCACGCCAACCTGTTTTCTCGTTCACACTACCATTAGCAAAATTTCAGCTCAGTTTTTCAGGCCGCAGCCGTACCGAAAGAAGAAAGATCCAGATGTATCTTTTATGCTGACGTACTGCTATAAAGTGTTGCGGTTAAAACTCAATTCCAACGGCGTGAAGTTGAATATGATATTTGTTTTTAACGATCGGCCATTGTGTTTGAAATCTCTTAGGGTTGGGAAAAAATATGGAGGGAGCGGTCTGTGAGGGAGCGAGCCGTAGAGTGTTGCTGGTTTCGGCTGGAGCAAGCCACTCTGTTGCACTTCTCTGTATATTTCTCCACGCTTTTTGTTGAAGGATTTATGTATCTGTTTATTTTTGCTGACTGCCGCTGGCTTACTGATTTTAGTTAGTTGTTGACCAACTTCGACATTTCTGTGAATTCTCTTCTGCTTCATTTTGTATCTTTGTAGTCTCTTTTCTTTTTCGATTTAGGAGAGCAGTTTGATCGTCATTACAAATAATATTGCAGTGATGGTTAAGTCTTATTTTTTCCTCTTGCTTGAGAGTTGTCTATTTCTAAATTCAGCCCAAACATCACGAGCTTGCGCGAAAATGCTCTCAAATATACTCGTGGCTTCTTTCACTTTACTAGGGAAAATATTATGCATTCATGTTTTCTTCAATTTTAAGCAAATACTATGGAAACTAACTTATTCGAAATCTGAAATGAAATGAAAATGTTCACATCTTTTTTTCCATTAGATGCAAATGTTAGGAAGCTTCTAAAATTTTTTGAAGAAAAATGATAGTGCTGTAAATTTCTCTTACACTTCAAGCAAGTCAAGATAATCTTTGGTGAAATTCTCTACAACTTCAAACCAGTAACAATGAAGGTTCAAGGTTTTCTCTGATGGCCAGAATGAGCAAAAATATTAATTTACTGAGAATGCATTTAAATTGCCTAAAATATCTTGCCTAAATTTCAGGCCCGTCTTTGTTCTAGGGTACAAGGTTCATGGGGTTGTAATTCACTGGAAACATTAAACCTATGTAATACGAGGCCTTTGCTGATATATTTATTTGTTTGTAATCCCTTACAGTATATGTGTTATTTATTTAATTTCTTGGTGAACTCTTTGTTCTTGGAGGGGATGGGGCATAAACTCTGTATACTGCCACTTGGACGGGATGGAGGGTGAGGGAATTGAACGTGGGACAGCATATATAAAGTACCACCAATTACTGTCAGACCGCAGCCCAACTAACAATTTAATTACCTTGTGTTAGTAATGCATCAAATAGAAATTTGGACTCCTACTACTACTAGCGTTTTCCTCCCTTTTTAGCAATGCAGTTAATTGAAAGTTGGAACTGCAGTTAGTCATGAATGACAACAGTTGATCAAGTAGATAAAGCTCTCCACTTATATTCTGCAAATTAAGTGTTAGATTATGATGCAAAGGAACAAACGATGTGTACAGTTTTTGATTAACAAATAGACAAGGATAAAAAATGTTGTCATTCTGAAAATAATGTCCATTAAGATGCTTCAGTGCATCTGCCAAATAACATTTGGAATTTACATTTCAAGTCATTTCAGGAATGGGAAAAGAACTATGGTGCTTAATAAATAATGAAATAATTTTAATAACACATATATTAGAGCTGTCTTGATCATCATAAGGG